>JAJOZX010002736.1:487500-547500 GCA_023014485.1 Bathynomus jamesi
TTGTTGACTAATGGACACATAAATTATTTAATTTAGAAATGTTCTTACAAAAAAAAGATTGCTAAAAATGCTTATATATACCTCCTATGCATATTTCAAGTAAAAAATGAACCTACGCTAAAATTAAATGGTACTGAATGACGAAGGGTTAAGCTTATGTTACACCATTATTACGAATTTTGAATTAAATTTGCAATGCCAAATTCAGTTTTCTATTACCCAAATAAATATTCACTACCAATTTAGGTTACTTTGGTAATTAAAATGCCGGTTGGCAACCCTGATTATAACCAAAATTATATTCCTTGTCTATATTTATGGCGAAAGAACACTAAACATACTGATATGAATTTGTTACAGATTGGACAAGAGCGAGAATAAGCACCGACTAGACGTGATGGCCGAATCTGCCCCCAAAACCAGGAAAATGTCAGGTTCAAAGCTCTCGGATGTTGTGGGCCCGGGGAAGGAGTTCATTCCCAGCGAGGTGCCGACTTGGAGAGCCGTTCTTCAGAGAGGGATTCGTCTGCAGGAGGAAAAGTTCCTCATTCATGACATCGAAAGGTCTAAATACCCTATCCGAGAGATGATTGACGAGCTGGCTTCACTCGTGATGACTCAGTGGAGGAAGTCGAATGTAAAGTTCTCCCCGCCTGTGACAATCACGGAAAAATCGCTCTCATATAAGATCTTGTTGAAATGGAAGGAGATGACAGACGTTGTGAACGGGAGAGTTATGTCTGCTACCCAGGAGAAGAGGATGGCTGATCTGGATAAACTCTGTGAAGTCTGCATTTGCAAGCATCAGATCTTCTTGTGCGGCTCAGAGGTGAGTGGATGCTCAGGATGCTCCCTCAAGGCCCATGTGAACTGTAACTGTCCTTTGGAGGTGAAGATTCCTAAACTGGACCTTCAGTTGCTGTACTACCAGAGAGTGAAGACTTCCGAAGCTTCTGGAATCCAGATGTCTTCTGTAGACTTCGAAGACAACAGGAGACAGATCAAAGCAGCGAAGAGGAAGGAGGCTGAAGAAGCTTCTGCTATGAAGAGGAAGAAGAAAGAGGAGGCTACTAATGAGGAGCTTCTCATGAAAGACTTTGAGGAGGACGAAGAGCCAAACTTGGAAGAAGCTGCAAAAGAAACCTCTGGCAATGCTGAGGCTACTGAAGCTCCTATGGACGTTCCCGCTGAAGTACCTGCCGAAACTCCAACTTCTGCTACACGAAACTACATGAAGATCCAAGGGACAGCTTCAGCAGCTTTGAGGTACAGGGTGGCAAATGTTCCGGCAGCTGCAGTTGCCACTGGCTTCCTGAACGACTTCATCAAGGCCGGTCATCTTTCCAAAGACAAGGCTTACTTGGCCATAGATGACATGAAAGTCTGGAGGGCCAAGGAGGAAGTAATGGCCTCATCATTTGAAGCTCTCACGCAGAGGTCAGAGGAGGAGAAGATCTCTGGGATATTGAAATATGACGAAGTGACAGGGAGATTTCATCCTGGCAAAGTGATCGAGGAGCATTACACTATCACGTGGGAGCCTCAAGGAAAGTACCTCTTCCATTTCACTCCCGAGGAACCTGAGGAAGGAGAAAAGCCTGCTCATAAGATCGCTCAGGGCCTGCATGAGTGGCTTCTGCATCACGGAGCTGACGAGAGCCTTGTAATGATTGGAGGAGACTCTATCAACACCAACACGGGGTGGTCTGGAGGCGCCATAGCCCTATTGGAGAAGATGCTGGGTGGCAAGTGCCACTGGATGATCTGTCAGCTCCATGTGAACGAGCTCCCCCTGAGGCGCTTAATCATGAAGCTGGACGGCCCTGTAACTCCCCGGTCAGGCTTCAGTGGGCCTATTGGAAAACTTCTTGAGAAAGTGAATGAACTTGAGGTCAACTTCAATTCAAGCCAGTGGAAGGAACTGAAGATATAGAGCTGCCAGTAGAGATAGTCAAATCTCACTCCACAGACCAGCACAACTGCTATCTTCTGATCAAAGCCATCAAGTCTGGAAGTCTCAGTCCACAGTTGGCTGGTCTCAAGTGCGGACCTCTGAACCAATCCAGGTGGCTCACTACTGCACAGGCCATCTTGCTGTTGTGGATGAGGGAGCACGGACTGAAGGGGGGGGTGTTGAGGAGGCTCGAGTTCCTCGTGAAGTTCTGCCTTAACTTCTACTTCAAAATGTACTACGACATCAAAGTGAAGCACCACCTCAAATTTGGTCCTGCACACGTTTTTTCAAGTCTGAGGCTGCTGAGGAACCAGACTACCGAGGTTAGGAACATCCTCTCTGCTGCAGTGATAAGAGGAGCTTACCACGCACATCCTGAGAACATCCTGGCTTCATTCCTGTGCAGTGAGGATGAGCATCAGAGAGCTTTTGCTGTGAGCCAGATAGAGAAGATCAGAGAAGGAAGAGACTTTGGTGATACGACAGTGAGGCCCCATAAAAATCCCAAAGTCAATCTGCAAGCCACTTCACCTGAGGATCTCATCAACTGGGAATCAGAGAATATTTACGAGCCTATTTTCACCTGCAAGATGACCTTGACTGAGCTCGAGGATCTCAGCAAAAATCCACTCAAAGTGGACGCTTTCTCTGTTCATACTCAGTCCTGCGAGAGAGCTGTACAGGAAGTCTCAACTGCTTCCCAAGCTGTGTACGGTCACGAGAAGAGATGGATGGGTGAAAGCCAGGATAGACCACCGAGAAATGCTCCCAGTGTTCAGATCGAAGCAGGACATACTTAAGAGCTTTCCAGGTTCGAGTGGCTGATGAAGAGGCTGAAGCCATCGTTAATGCTTATAAGAGCTGAAAGTCCTCATAAGATCACAATATAAGATCTTATGAGGCCACGCTTTTCAGGGATCCAGGAAGAACAGGCGTGTAAACCTACACGTGGAGGTGGCAAGTCTCCTGTTACTCGATCAGAGTAGAGCTGGTGAGCCGCGCCTATTCTTTGAAGAAAAACTTAAAATTCTTAAGTTTTACGTGAAATCTAAAACATTTTTCAGCACCTAGAGGTGTTCAAACACGCAGGAAAGCAAAGATGAGGTCAGAAAAGCAGCTTTCAGACTAAATCATATGCAGAACAGCTGCGCGCTTTGGTTTGGGTGCCCTGAGGCTGCGTTAGGCAGCCTTCAAATCAGAAAATCGCGATTTTGACCATGAAAATGAGATTTTTCGGAAAAGTTGCAAATAATAAACCCATCTTAGAATTAGTTTGTACACAGGAATACATATTAGCCACTTTGTTTTTCCAAAATTTCAACCCTGAACCCAGAGTATGATATGCCCTACTGCTCCAACAGCCTTTTGCACACCTACAGAAATTACAAGAAAGCTGATTGGGAACAGTTCAAAATACAGACTGAGGAACAATTCACCACATTAAACAGCACGCCCATCATAAACATCAGTACAACACTCAAGACATTTAATCAGATCATCAATAATGCAAACAAATACATACCCAAGGGCAACATTAGGAAATACAACCCAAATTACACTAGAGAAATAGCCCACCTCATAAGGCAACGTAACAACCTCAAACATAACACACAAACACCACACACAGAAGCCATAAAACAGCAGATACAAAACTCAACACAGAAATAAACAACAAACTCAAAGAAAAACAGAAACATTTAGGGAATTCATAACAACATTAAACCACTCCACAGTTACATGCAGGCTATGCAAGACTATAAACAGTATTACCGACTCTAACAGCGGCATTCACACCTCACACGCGGCTATCTGTCGCAGCCAAAATCATATCCCAAAATATATATAACAAGCTAACATTCTAGTTAATCACTACGCAAAGATAAGTCACTTAAACAGACACAACACCCAGAAACACGCAGACTGACAAACAGCCAGGCACAAGAAAACCTACAGACTCGACACGACCATTACACCCTTCAATACAGACCAGACCACCAAGATCATCAAAAACATTAAGAATTCGAAGGCTACTGGACCAGACAACATATCTAACATACACCTTAAACACTTGGGCCCACAGGGAATACTAGCTCTCACAAATATCAGCACATATTCATACTAACACAGTATTATTCCTGACATGAAAACAAGGTAAAATTAATACATACTCAAACAAACAAAAATCCAACAGAACCAGCTTCCTATAGACCCATTACTTTATTATGCACACCTTCCAAAGTAACAGAAAGACTAATCTTACAAATCACCAACCCACACATACCACTATCGCCTACTCAACATGGATTCAGACCTCACCACTCAACCACGACATTACTCACTAACCTCACGTAGCACATCATGGATGGCATCAACTCCAGACGACCAGCTCAACGTACACTATTAGCAACAATAGACATTAGTAAAGCATTTGATGCTATCCCACGCTTCCCTCTCATAAACAAAATACTCAATACAAACATTCACAATAACAACAAAAGGTGGCTGAGCAACTATCTTTCAGGAAGATACTCACATGTCACATTTAATGGCAAGTCATCCAAAAACAAGCTTTTTCCGAACGGGGTCCCTCAAGGCTCTGTTCTCTCACCAGCACTGTTCAACTTATACATGCACGACATTCCAACACCCATAGATAACAAGCTTACCTTATCATCATATGCAGATGACATCACTCTAACATCCACCCACAACAACATCGACACCGCTACAAATAACCTACTAACATACATAAACAGTATACAAGACTGGCTCACACACAATAGACTCAAAGTAGTGCCCACAAAATCAACCATCACCTTGCTAACAACTTAACAAGCAACACAAAAGAACACCAGATAACTCCACAGATTACACTAAACAACACCAACATTCCACACACTCACAGGACCAAAATAGTTGGGGTCACGTACAACACATCATTTTCTTTTGAAAACCACATTCAGGACATTAAAAACAAATGTACGTCAAGACTTAACACGCTTAGGGTACTAACAGGCACAAACTTTGGACACCAGCAGGAAACAGCATCACTCATATACAAAAAATATATTCGCTCAGTTATGGACTATGCAGCCCATGTTGGGCACCCATTATCTCAAACATACACATGAACACCTTAGAGACAATACAAAATAACGCACTTCGTATCATTACAGGATGCACTCAAACAACACCAATAGAACACCTGCACACAGAAACGAAAATACTGAAAGTTAGGGAACATTTAGACATGAGGGGAACACAATTCATGGCAGCAGCGACAACTAACCCACAACACCCTTGCCACTACATGTACAAACATGCACCGACACCTCGCACCATTAAGGTAACACCAGAGAGACATTATAACCAAATACTCCATTCCATACCACGCCCCACGACATCACATAGTACAGAAAACGATTCCGATGTGGACATCACCCCAACTTACAGACATATAAACACAGACTAGACAACTCCACAGACGACACCTGCCACCTGTGCCAGGACACACCACAAACAATTGAACACATTATGACTGACTGTACCGTTCTAGCACAACAACGAACACAACCCAACATCACTAGTGCGCTGAACCTCTGGTTCACTCCAGAATGGGCGATCGGTTACCTGCGTACCGCCGGCTTGCTCGATCAGGGTGGGCTAACGTGGAAAGCCTAACGTGGAAAGCCTAACGTGGGCACCGGGTTACTCGCAAAGAGGCCTCTTTGTAAGTATCCCGGTGCCCACGTTGGGCTTTCCATCATGAAAAAGAAAAAAAACTATAGTATTTGTCATTTATCATTACTTATTCGAACTATAGTGGATGTAATTTCCAGAAGAGTTCCTTGTTCCATGCACGGTCTGTGTTTAACATATATGTATATATATATATATATATATATATATATATATATATATATATATATATATATATATATATATATCAGTGGCGACTCCAGCTCTTCAAGACTACTCGGGCTCTTTTTAAATTTTCAAGTCTACATATGAGCCGACATTTAAATGCATGACAATAACTTTAGATTATCAATAAAATAAATAAATACATACCTCGGTAAAAACCAAGCGTCTTGGTTTTAAAGCAAATTCCTTTAATATTCGGTCATGTAATTCCTTTTTGCTTTCTAAATCAATAAGTATTTCTTTTTCAATTGAAATCCTAGCCAGGGACGAGAGCCGTTCTTGAGCCATTGTGTTTCTTAAATATGATCTAATTCGATCAAGAACGGAGAAACTTCTTTCATTTGAAACAGAAGTTACGGGTATGGTAAGAAGGAGCTGAATCAACTTTGTGGTTTCCGACATCGCAGACAATAATCCTAGTTCGTGAAAGACTTCTAAAATTTCATTTGCAGATTTGCATTTTCTAAAGTCACTGTCAAGATAAAGATATTTCAATTCGTTAACTAAGGATTTGGAGTCAATTACATTTGAATATTTAGTTTGTAAAGCATTAAGATGATGCATTGGAAAATTTTCAGCAAATTCTGGAAATTTGGTCACATCAATCAACTCAAAGAACGCAAACTCCTCAATGCAATCAAATCGTTCCTTCATTGACATTAGTATAATGTCAATTATTTCAAAATATATTGCTTTATAGTTCATTTGTTTGCCTCTAGCTCTTTTTCTCGGGGGAGAAGGCAGGTCTTCGGATTGTTCGAAGTCTGCCATTGTTTCTTGAAAAACTTTATTATATGCTTTATCAGTACGAGCGCACTCAATAAATTCAATAAAGTCATTTACTTTCTGTTGTGCAAACTTCATGTCAAGCTGCTTGCATTGCAGAAGATCAAATAGTTTTTCGGCTTGTGACAATATATTTTCAAAGCAGTTAATAAAAAACAGAAAAGTGAAATCACGCAATTTTATAAGTAGATTATCAGTTTGATTAAGAATATCTTCATCCCATCTTGCACCGTCATCTAAAATATTTTGAAATGCATTTTTCAGAGTTTCACGCTGCCTTTTTATTGTTGACACGGTTCTAGATCTATAGCGCCACCTTGTTTCACAAAGTGATGGAATGCTGATATTAAGCTCTCTAAATACAGCTTTTCGTTTCGTATTTGAAGAAGCAAATTTACTGAAAGCACGTACATTGGAAAAGAACATTTTAGTCCCGTTAACTTTCTCTGACATTTTACTTAACACTAAATTTAACTTATGTGCATAGCAATGAATAAAATAGCCGAATTTAAAACCTTTTTCTCTCAGGCAGTTGAAGGCACGCTTATCGAAACGTAAAAAGTTACCATGTATCGCCAGAATTAAAAATTGTGCCTCTACAAGGCCGAAGGATATAAGTCCGAGTTGAAATGTTTTTTCTTTATAGAAAAAATTAATATGAGGAAAAACGTATTTTATTTAATGATACTTAGAAGAAGGACTATTATGTAACCGTATGCAAGCAAATAATTATTCATTAAAAGAACTTTAAATATACGATATTACTTATACTTTCTCGGGCGTAATGTCTTGCGCCCGAGTAAAGGATCTTGAAAGATTACACGAAAACTTAATGTGTCAATATAGTTTTTTATAGGTAGTGAGGGTATCGACATGCGCTCAAAATTTGCTTGCGTGACGAAGGCTAGACAGAAAAATAGTAACATACTACCAGCCAAAAACCATTTTTACAATTTGTATTTAAACTTTTTTTTTTAAACTTAAATCTATAAATACACAATTTTATCTCTCATGCTTCTCCTTGCCTCTTGCCTCTCGGGCTCAGCCCGAGAAGCCCGAGTGCAGGAGTCGCCACTGAATATATATATATATATATATATATATAAAATTTCATGATATAGGAAATAAATATATAATCAAAATAGTTAATTCTATGCACAACTTGAACGAAGAATATGGGGATGGTTATGGTGGGTATGTGTGGACTAAATGCCTAAGATATACACGTCTACTGAGAAGTCTATTATTTTTATAAAGAAATTTCAACGAAATCAAGAAGATTAATTTATTCATTTATTTTCAATTAAAATTAATTTCGTACCTTCACGCTAGTATATTTAATTAACAATAAAAGAAAAATGCATTCAAATATAATAATTACACACTATATATATATATATATACACACACATTCTCAAAGAATAAAATTTTAAGTGTCTATTTACGTTTGCCATTCCTTTCTTTGAAAGAATCTCTGAAAAAAATATATATAACGAGATAAACTCGACACGCATAAAAACTCACACCTGACTTGCTCGAGGCCACTTAAAAACAGCAAAGGTCCATTTGACCTAAATCCGTCCAATACCACCTAAGAAGAACCTCTCTCGACTCCTATTTATTGTTTTCAATATTGTAACTACTAATGAAGTGAACTTAAATATATACATAAGCCTTTGATTAAGTATTGAATTTTCTTATCATATTTCCATATGCAACAATTCGGGGAGAAGGAAAACCGATTTAGCTTATTATTACTACTGTAATTTGTACCACCCAATATATATATATATATATAAATAATTTGTATATATATATATATATATATATATATATATATATTGGGTGGTACAAATTACAGTAGTAATAATAAGCTAAATCGGTTTTCCTTCTCCCCGAATTGTTAATTTTGACAAAGATCAAGCTTGTCACCCGCCTTAGACCTACAGTTTAACGTTGAATCCGAACTATTTTTCTTTGCGTGTAATTTCTGTGGTATCTTCTTCATAGTTGTGTTAAAACTTTACACTGTCTCTGTTATTGAAATTAAATGAATGAATGAAAATAAAAAATGGAAAGGTTTATTATTATTATTATTATTATTACTTGCGATGATTCCACGAAGATTAAGCTTATCGCCCCACCTCTCGAGTTGATCTGATGAAGTGGTGAGTTTGCTTCATTTACTCTCCACCTCACATAGGTACACCCGGCTCATCCGGGATTGCATGTACCAAGAAATTACAATATCACCATCCGGACTCGATCTCTCAACATCTGATCAGCACCCAAGCGTCTTCACCACTAGGATACCTAGGGCGCCCATTTATCTACCAGCCCAACCAGACATTCATTTTCACGAACTAAACACAATTTAATCACACTCCTACGCGAGAATTGGCAGGTAAAACGTCAAGCCGAATACATGAACCAAAGTTGAGGATCGAATAGTATGACTGCAAATAATAATAATGTAAAATATTGTTGTGATAGAGATTGCAAGTGGTAAATGTTAATCAATGTTGCAAAGGGGTGAGGGATATTGCATGAAGGGGTGGGTAAATGGGAAAGCCGAGAATAGTATGGGCGCAAATATTAATGCAAATATTGTCGTGGTAGAGATAGCAGGTGGAAATACACCTTGAGATGTGAACATTAAATCTACGGAGAGAACATAAATAGACCATTAGTCAACCAATCAGGACGTCCAAAGCGTGGACCCGTTATATCAGTGTTGCGATTGGTACACAAAATTTAACATAGCCCAATCCAGTTACATTGACAACCAGTCATTAAACTTACGAACCGCCTATTAGTCTTTTGGGGTGGTGCTTGGGGATCATGGATATAAAAGAAAATATTTTCAACTGGGAGTCACAGTTGTTATTTTCACCAGTGAATAAACATTCCCTCCCTCATGAATGAAGTACTTTACAGTTTTCCGGATTTATATGAAGATGGATACACTGTCGCGTTGTCCACAATTAATCTTTTTAACGCAGCCGACCGGGATGGATTATTTCCAACGCAAACAGTTGATGATATTTGCATTGACGCTCCTTACGATCCGACGCAAGGGATTGCCGAAGAAATGTAAGTAATTATGTGCCTGTAATTTTAGTTTTTGTAGCCAATTATTCGCGAACTGGTTATTTATTTAGTGTGCCTTTCATTAGAAGAAAGAGCACTGTTCTGGATTATTTCATCATATGTATGGACGGTTGAAGTAATTCATTTCATTACATTAAAAATGCTTCATTTCGGTATCCGCAATTATAGATTAGTTTGCAATTAATATTATGCCAAAGTCCTGTTTTGATTCATTGAATTTTTTTATAGCAATCCTTTGCATGTTTTAAATAATTTTATAAATTCCATAATAAATGTTATTCGGCATTTTCTCTTAAAGGAACTTCTCTGAGCGGTTCAAAGATATCTTCACATTGTAATACTCATACTATATGTATATTCTGCATGTTTTAAACAATTGGGTTTTTATTAAAAAAGATTCAGTATGAACTAATTAATTATTCTTTCTCCTTTAAGGTTCGATGAGGATTTGACGTTATACAATCTTTTCGTTTTGAAGAAACGCATGTCATGGACCTGAGTATGGAGGGAGAAGATTTACCGAGCAGTCAACCCAACGATTGTCACATCATTAACGAAATAATGTATTTTTTGCTTCGATCTTTTTTTTCGGAGAAGACAATGTATTTTCATCAATTTATTAAATGAAAGGAATCATGTTTTTAGTACAATAACCATCTTAAGCTACAGAATATACAAACTGACATTATTGGTTACAAATATATATATATATATATATATATATATATATATATATTATATATATATATATATATATGCACTAAAATCACAGAATAACACGTGATCTTATTAATAAGCAAACAACCACAGCGAAAAGGAAACACGAAATCCGAGCGCTTTCGTGATATATTCACATCTTCAAGGAGAATATATCACGAAAGCGCTCGGACTTCGTGTTTCCTTTTCCTTTTCTCTGTGGTTGTTTGCTTATGTATGTATATATATATATATATATATATATATATATACACGAACAAAACATCACACTATACGAGTGTGCACAATCGGAAAACGGCTTTTTATGTCTGCATACCATTTCGTTGTTTCGTTGAGTGTGACACGGGTCGAATAATTTTAAATTTATAAATTCTTTACCATGTGACATATGCATGAGAAATGAAAGGCAGTACATCCCACAATTATTACTAAAATATCCTTGTAGCTGGAAGAGATTCTATACAACTTCGGGGATATGCATCTGATCGAGAAATTTTACAAGAGCAGGGTCACTCCAGGGTTGAGTGCCGAGTGAATCAAAATCGTACATGTGGTCCCTATTTTTAAAATAGATTGCAAACCAATGAATCCCTTCACTACCAATAACATCTGTGTTCACATTAAGGCTACCGCAATCTCTCGTAGTTAGCAATTTTAATGTTTCATTCTTCGCAAACACACTGATAAATTTGGAACGTGTGATTCGTTCACTATTCATTACTCTCTGAAGTTTATTCGCATCCATTTTAAAAGTCAGTGACAACGCTCCTAAATCTGTCTACTTCTATTAGGGCTTGTGACTCGAGGAATATTTGTACACTTATAGGCGCGTCTATAGGCTTGGTGAATTCCAATCTGACTGAGATCTTTCCACTCTGTTGTGGACTTAAGTGTGTATTTACACTAGCAGGTAAGTCAGGTGTAATGTCAAACGGATAAAGGTTAAATTGATCGATGAATTCTTTCTGCGTTACCCCAATCCCGAGCTCATCACAAGCAATATGGGCCAGATTACTATATGCTGTCTCGCAAAGCGGGAACACAGCGTCTGATGAATAATCCATATCCATAGCCCCACCCAACGCAACGCCATTAACGTATAGTTATATTTTTAAGGCCGAAATTCTCAAATTTAAAGGCACTCTTTTTTATATTTCCCATTCACCGAAGCATGGTCTTGCATTCCAATTAATATCCTTTTAGGTAGATTTCCCAGGGCGATGTTTTCTATCTGTTTCGATGCCAACCCTGCTAGCACCGTGTATAGTTTGATCTGTGCTGTTAATTGGGTATTTTACTGTGGCGTATAGTAAATTTTTCTCAATTTCTATTTGTTTTGGTGAACTGAATTTCACTCGCCATACGCGGAGGTATGTCTCCATAATGTGAATCACAACGGGTTTTTCTCCCTCTTCTTGATCAGTTCCCATATTTAAAGAGATCTCAGGATTCGTGCGGGTGAGCCTTATTTTCATATCCAGCCGACTCACAAACAACTCGTAGAATGTGAAGTCTGTATGCAGGCGTCCAAAACACTCGTATATCTTCTTTTTAGAATTTTTAAATTTGTTCTTTATACTACTTTGTCTTTAGCTTCATAATAGCCCTCGGCACTTAAAAAGGTATCCTTCGCTTCTTTGGAAAAGTTCAGCACATTTTCCAGATAGGATCGTAGGAGATAGTATCCCGTTCCTGCCGATATGTTGACCTGATTTAAATATACGTCACACTAGTTGAATAAAGAGTGCAGAAAGTTTGTTTCAGGGTATACAGCATATTTGTCATCACAGTCCGTTCCATCAGAATAGGCTATACGTAGTTTAGCGTACATGTGCACACAGCTTAGGTAAAAAAAATAAGGGCCTGAGCTGGGTATCACGAATTCCATAGGGTCACTAGTGGAACTAATTGTGTTTAAAGGGTTAATTGTAATGAAGTCGCTGTGTTCAATAGAAACTTGAGG
Organism: Bathynomus jamesi; assembly: GCA_023014485.1. Lineage (NCBI taxonomy): Eukaryota > Metazoa > Arthropoda > Malacostraca > Isopoda > Cirolanidae > Bathynomus > Bathynomus jamesi. Next base: position 499,956 of record JAJOZX010002736.1, read on the forward strand.
TGGAGGCATGTCAAAGAGGGACAGCTCCGATTTAGAACATTGTGAACTACACGGATGAATGAAGCTTGCCATGACGAGTTAGAAATAGTGCCTCCTCTCTCGACAAGTTGTAAACAAAATTTGATTCATGAGATCAATGTCCTTAGCTTATATCAGTTAAAAAAAATGGTCAACCATAGGTTTCATTCGCTTAGAACACTTCTTTTTGATATCCTTTTACGTTTAATGCCACGTGGTGGTAATCCCTTCTTCCGGACAGCCCTCTTCTTCTTCCCATCACCACGCATTTTTCTCTTTGCATCTTTGACGATTTCGTCCCTGTACGCTTTAAGTATCTTTTTAGAGCTTCTTTAGGTTTAGCCCCAGCCAATATGTCTTCTGCCGTGTTAAGACCTGATTGTAACGCTTTCCTCCCAAGGTATCTGGCATTTCTCTTCAGCAAGAGGACAGCCGTACGTAGTATGGTTGAAAAAATGGATCCAAGTCCACTGCCACGCTGGCATTTCATACCTCGATAGACTGTGAAAGGCTTTCTGTCCATTATAACTCAGTGTGTCGAAAGTGCAGCTTCACTGTTAAGCTCCCGTTACTGAATGGGAAATTTTTTTCCTCATTCGTTCTTATATACAGCATATTGAGATATTAGTTATTAGATTAGCTGCGACATTCACATAATGGGGCCTGTCATATGTAATACTCAAACTCCTTCCTCTATGGTTGGGGATGTGCGCTATCCCCAACAAACTGGTGCTCCACTATATTGCTGTAAATATAGCACGTGTCTGGGGGTTTATAGCCATCAACCATTTTCTCCAATTTCAACTGATACATAAGGCTGGACAAGTCGTGTTGTGCATCGTAAAATGTATCTCTTTGGATGACTGATCGATATCGTCCATCAGTCATAATTTTGAACACTCTTTGGTCTTTAATATTTCGGTTAGCCTGCGATTTTAGGGCCATAGTACATGCATGGGGATCACTGTTTACGATTTCGTATACTGAATCGCCCGTAAGTTTGAGCTTTTTAAACTTACGTTTAAGTCTCTCACAACATCCTCGACCGCACCATAGTGACCCGGTCCTAGTGTTACTTCTGTACTGTAATACCGTGCATCCCCAGCCAGGCCGGTACGCATGGTTTCATCCCGAGTTACCCTGACTTTTCACACTCATTACAGTCTCTAAGAATCGTAAAAACGGGTTCTTTATGATCAATACTTAAAAAAAGTGTATTTAGCTGAATTTCGCATATACCCACCTCATACGTATCACGACCCAATTCAATGAGTCCGTGGAGTTCTGTTACAAAGTTGGCTAATGTGTTGTTAGGGTGTACAAACAGGGAGGAGGAGGACGGTAGTGTGACGTAGAAATGGTTAGGCGCCATGTTGCATACTATTTAAGCTTCATTATCGCATCAGCTTTTATATAGGTGATGAAGCTTTCTGGATATCCAAGCCATTTCACCAGGTACATTTTCCTCTTTCCTGAGCCTTTGCTTCCTAAAATTTTCTCAATTTTAAACATTTTTTCTTAAATTAAATGTCACTTTCTGCAACTCCTCGCGGTAAAAGCCTCCTGCTATTTCTTCCCCATTCAAATCTTCTACGTAATGCAACATTATCTCGTCTTTAGATTTCATAGCCCTAACTTTAAAAATCTCGCGTGTCCATCCTTGCTCAAATCCCTTCGCGCATTTATTTCCCGAACGCGACAGCCTTACATAACACTGGTCAACACTCATTTTATTGCCAATCATATTAGAGTGATTTTGGGGTAACTTTGTGGTGCTGATTCCGAATATGACATCGGTTTTGCTAGATTGGCTCTAATTTATGAGGTAATTGGTACCCCATTGAAACACGTAAAAATGCAAAAAATGTAATGTTCAGGCGGAGCCTACTTACAAATCGCATTGAAATTGTCTCAAATCATACAAAAGTAAACACATGTAATACATAATGGCATTTTATTCGGTCTCACCATCTAGAATGTTCCGGTAGTTTCCCATATGCACGCGTTATGGTTACGTTTCCTATTAATTGAGGGTATTCATTATCTCAAGAACTAGAGCCAAATCGGAAAAACTACTTTCATTTTGGAATTCAGCAAACCCAAAATACCCTAAATTCGTACGAATTTCCTTGGCAACGAAAATTTTTTTTTTTTTGTTGACCTGTGTAATCATTGATTTTGAAACGCGCAGAGTGTGGTGGTGGTGTTCAATATCTTCTCACATCAGGCTCTGTGCGTGCACCTCTTTCTAAAATCTCGTTATGTGTTGTCCCAATCGTGCGATGGTGTGAGCGGTTGTATGATGAGGCAAATGATTCCAGAATGTCTAGAAATGTGTATGTGTTTTTATGTGTAAAATAGCGGTGCATGCGTTCCTTTATTGTACGTTGAACTCTTTCGGCTAAAGATGCCTTATGTATAGAATTGCTAGTGTAGTAGCTGATATTAAACTCTGTCAACATGTTCTGAAAATCTCGGCCTACAAATTCTTTACCTATATCCGTACAAAAATAGCCTGGAACCCTGTTTTCTTTCAACATCAACGTTTTGGTCGCTTTAGCAACTGTTTCAGGCGATTTATTTTTCAGAGGAACTAGCCACAGATATCTAGAGAATACATCTATTATGAATAGGATGTAGCGGTAACCATCGTTATACAATGAATATGTTTGCATGTCTGTTAAATCTGCTTGCCAAATAGGGTCAATCGAAGCAGCTGTTGTCTTGGCTGTTTTAAACCTTTTTCTCACAGGTTTATGAATTGTATAAGCGTCCTGCTCCCGCAAAAAACTCTCAACTTCTTTTTGTAAGATTGTAAACACTTCTGTACAGTCTATCTACGCCTCCGTAGGATGCTGGGCTATAAATATCATAATAGCGTCTTCTTAATATGTTAGCCATTTGCGTATTTTAAGGACACGTGGGTAGGGTTGATCGTTGTTTATCCTCTTCTTTCTCCTCTTCAGAGGTGTTACCGCCGGGGGTGATGGCGTTTTCAATTGTGTAACGTGCGATGCATGTTCCAAGTCTTTTAACCTATTCAGATTTCCTATCATTGTTTTGGGGACATTTATTTGTTGTAGTCTTGCTTTAATATGCTTCCATCCTGATGGTGAGGGCCTATCCCACTTTCTCACCAGATCATGGACGATGTCTACGATATTCGATCCCTGTACCTTTGCTCCTTCCACAATGATCTCACCTGTATCGGTCCATTGTATGTTGGGATCCTCATTTAAATAGATTATAAAGACTTAGACCTTTATTTCTCAGTGTATGTGGGAGGGTGCTTTTTAATACATGGTCGATGTTGTGTGGCCGATCCGTTAATCTTTGGTTGGTCAGCTCTATCGTCGGACACAGGCCATATGTCACCATGTCCATCGTTCTCCGTGCTGTGCCTAATAACCACGGGAATTTCTGTCGGATTCTTATAATTTTCGTACTCGTGAAGAATATTCTGCAGAGCTTCTTGGTATAAGATTCTTTTCTCATCAGGTGTTTTTTCACTTTTTAATAGGGCTAACAATTCGCTTTCTATTCTTTTAACCCTGCTTTTACGGGGGTCTAGATCCGTGTCTGGACTCTTTGCAGTGGAGCATACACCTCGTGTGGAATCACTACCATTTTCTTCATTATATTAATCTAGTCAGTAAAGGCCCCGCAACTGAAAATAAGATGGGGAGGAGTGACCCTCCTCTTTGTATAATAATTAATTTTTTCTTCCCCATAGTTTGACTTTTACGAGCGAGTGCACGTATTATGTTCGTGTAACGGCGTAGGCGAGCCTTCTGAGGAGGTTTCATTGATACATTGCAATCTATAAATTAAGACATCTCACAGGTGCATTTTAAAAAGTCGGAGTCGATATTTTTGGCAAACATCTGCTGCATTGCCCTGGGTAGTTAATGATAGATTTTTATTAATTCATGGTATTTCTTTAGCCTCTTTGTCATTCTGGAATATACACCGTTTCAGGCTCGTTTGGAAATATATTCGTTCTTAGAAGCACCCTAAACATGTTTCGCGGGTGAAGGTCGCAGAGCAAATATCCGTAACGCGGGGTTGTAGCTTCTTTATAAACATCCAAAAACTCTTTACGCTGATTCGGGAACATTTGATTGGCTAATACCCCAATTTGTGATTCATCTCTACGTTGCTCGAATAAGACATCGTGTATTTAACAACACAGCGCGCATGTATCTAATTTTGAAAAATAGATTCTGATTGATGAAGAACACGCTTATGTTAAGATGTGGGAGAAGACTGTAAATGTCTCGCCAAACGTTTTATCCATTTCCAACATGAGATCGTCAATTACAATGACTGTACGAGTATGCTCATTTCGCTTTAACGAATTAACGTCATATACACCTTTTTGGAACAAAATATCATTTTAGTACTCGTTGACCACTGATTGATACGTCGAATAGCACCATATAACTTTATGAACAAATTTTGAAAACATCTCTCCCTTTTCTTTAATGATTTTAAGCATGAACACATTTTCACAACATCCTGTAGGTCCAGATATAATAACTTACATGTGGATGAGCTCGTGAACCTGAATTTTCCTACAGAATCCATTTATAACACGTCACACTCCTAAATGGGTTATTTACGAAATATAACAATATTTAAGTGACGACCCTTATATTCTAGTCTTGTTTTTCTCTTCTCCCACAGAACCGTGAATGACGATGAGGTACAGCATCATGTCCCCATCATCGATATTACAGACGACCCCGATGACAGTGTAGTTGTTGTCGCAAACTCCATCCCCAGTAGCGAGCCCATACCAGCGTGCTTAGAGTATGTTTCCAGGCCTTTAGAAGGATATACATAGTCCGTTTCAAATGCAATCTGTTTCAAGTCGCAACCACCATCGCCTCATTATGTTTTACGGTGTTCAAGAATAGCTTCATGCCTAAAGACACCTTAGCCGTTATTCAAAGAAACAACCCCGCAATCATGGGCACAAGGCTATTTATTGGCTCATACACATACAGTAGCAGACAGGTGTATACATAAAGCATGCTCGCAACACGGGGGAAGTACCCATTAAGGTTAATGGTCGTGTTTTTTGGGTTGATGGTCTAAGCGAAAACCGTGCCACTGGTGAGAAGACTGTGTACTCCTTTAACGGTTGCTGGTGGCACGGATGCCCCCGTCCTGAGTATGGAATCGTAGGAGATATCCACGGTAGATCTCCTGCCGACAGTCTTGCGTGGACCCGCACCCGCGATCAGCTTATAGGCACGCAGTTCACTCCCAAGGTCTTGTGGGAGCATGAGTATGATGCACGGATGGAAACAGATGAACAGTACCGTGAAGAAATAAACACGATCAAACGTTTAATGGTGCTGGATCCTCTCAAATGCGGTGATAGCTTGTTCGGAGGGTGTACAAATTCCTTCAAGCTATACTTTCCGCCTATGGAGGGCGTGAAACTCTATTTCGGTACTATTTCGGCCTTTTCGTAGCTGTGCTCCCCCACGAGATTTATGGATGCCGATCTTACCCGTCGTTATCGATCACAAGCATGTTTTTCCTGTGCGTGAAGTGCGCAGAGGAGAACAACAGGGAATGTAATCATACAGCCAACCAGCGTAAGATCAGAGGTGTATATACAAGTCCAGAGCTGGATCTAGCTGTTCGCCATGGCTACAGAATATTGAAGATACATGAGGTGTGGAGGTTTCAGAAGCTACCCAACCTTTTCACGCCATATATAAACGCTTTTATGAGGAGTTGATTCCGAAGATGAAAAGTCGGCTTACATTTAACGTTACCGTGACCGTGAAGGTATACAGCTTGACCGTCCCCAAATTGTAAAGAACTCAGGCAAGCACTTTAGTGCAAAGTTGTGTCTAAGCAGTCTTTGCGGAAATTTTTTACAGAATACTAGCAAAGGGAACGTCCATTTGGCACAAAGTTTTTGTGAAGTCTGGGATTATGCCACCGCTCCCGATAAAGAGGTCATGGAGATCTTGAATGTAGGTAATACTTACATAAAGTACAACAATACCAAATTGTCCGCAGATACCTCACGGGTTACAAACATATCTGTAGCCAGCTTCACAACAGCATACGCACGCATCAAACTTTGGGGCCTATTGCATTCTCTTGGGCGGAGGGTTTTGTACGCCGATAGGGGTAGTGTGATATTCACAGAGAGGGAGGGTGAATACATGCCTCCTATTGGTGAATTCCTCGGAGAGTTGACTGATGAGATCAAGGATGAGTATGGAGACATCGCATACGCCGACTCTTTTGTCTCAACAGGGCCAAAAACTTATGAGGTACGGGTGAGGGTGGGGGAGGATATGAAATATATCGTGAAGGCTAAGGGTATCACGCTCAACCAGGCGAATCGGTGGGTCGTTAACTTTGATTCGTTGAAGGATCGAGTGTGCTTGGATGATGATGAGGGCGAGCAGCCATCCCAACTAACTATAGGGACCCACATTTTTCGGACACAGAAGCTGGGGGGCGTGAAGGAACTTAGGGGTACGAAGGTGTGCTGTAACACCTATAGGAAACGTTACCAAGAGCCTGGTAACTATGATACCGTACCCTTGGATACCATAATCTTTGATATGTGTATTGTTAACGATATGTTCATTTATTACACGTATTTGTAAATATACATATATATCTTGAATATTTCGTTTATTAAATAAATCGTGTTTCAATTAGCGTTTCACTTTCTCCTTTGTGTGTGTGTGTGCTTATGTACAGGCGAAAGTTTTAAGCTTCGCCCACCTGTATGATCGGTCAGGTGACTCCTGCTACTACCTGGGCATATCTCTTCCCTGCGTGCTCAGTTGACCGCTGCAAGCCTTGGGTCTCAGACGTGTATTTCCCCACGTAGACGAAAAATAGTAATGGCTACCTTTAATATTTCGTGTTCGACGTTTATGAAGTGTTATTCGGCAAAGTGTGAAGATAACGTTACTGAATGGCTCCCTGAATGGCTCCCCCGTCGACACTTTTAAGGCTACATTGAATCGTCCGAAGGAACGAGAGGTACAAATACTCTACGGCTATTCTGACGAGAACATTGCAGGATTTCGTGGTACAAGTGATGTATTGAACTATGTTGTAGGACTACACTTTATAAAAGCTACATATACCGTGAAGGTGAAGAAACAACACGTGCAGAAGAGAAGCAACGGATATGGTTAGTGAGTCTTGTTGATGAGTGGTGCGACAAGCGATATTATGTCATGTTGCATCATACCGAGTACTCGTACCTTGCGAGTGAGAATGTAAATCTTGTCATCATGGGGAATCTTAAGTATTTTTACCACTACATTAATATATATCATGACGGGGTTTGTAGTGAAGTTGTGGCTAAAAGTCTGCGTGAGTATTTAACAGAATTTAGAGATGAGTATCGCATGCTAAGGAAAAATGAAAAATATGGTCATATGTTTCTCTCAAATAGTGCGACGGAGTGTGAATAAAATGTTTAGTTCGTGAAAATCCCCCAAAACAAAAATGTCTGGTGCGTATTCTGGGGAGTGGGAGTGATAAAACATTAAAACCGGTATTGCTTCATGTATCGGAAAATTTCTCAGTATAATGGGATACAAGTATTCGAACAACGCCGTACACGTTTCATCAGCTTATGGTGTGACTCACTCCTCCCGTCGAGCAAATCCGCTCGTCTGTTGCTCATAGTCATCTCAGAGCTTGAACCGACTAGACGTGCGCTCCTCGAATACGATGGAACTTCCTTTGAGAAGCATTCTCAATGCCGTGTACGATGTGTCGGTGACGAAGTCGTTGCGCGTGTTCAGGCGTGAAACCGGTGCCATTAACTATGTACTGGAAACGACTTGTAGACAAACAAACAAACAGAATGTTGTTTATTTAAGTGTTGAGATGAATAGAATCTTCGTGGTAGTTGAGAAGTGGAGTGAGGATTGTTACGGAATTCCTGCAGGTGAAGGTACAAGAAGAGAGCAGATTAGTGATACCCCCTCATATGCCGTTGTTTGTACGTTGTGTATAAATAACGATCAGCCATGCATTGATATACTACTGATGTGGAAGAATGCATCTGATAATAACGTTCTTGTCCCTACGAAACCGATTCATCCTCAACAGAATATTTGAAATCATCGGATTCCGCAAGCTGAAGACTATTTTGACACGGTTCTTGAATACGCATACACGGCTCTCCTCGATGGGTTTACCGAGTGTACGACTGAACAAGGAGAATGGTCTAGAGCTGGATGCTATTTAAAAGGTTTAGACTCTTTGAAATATCATGAACTTTGGTACAAAGCACTTGAGCGGTACAGGGCTGAGCTCACCTACACCGTTCACCCTGAAGAACTATTTCTTTATATAATGAGCAGCTGTTGTAACGACTTAGAAGATTATTTCAACTGCCGCTATGCAGAGTGAAGAAGAGTTCACGATTGAAAAGCTCGGGTCGGTAAGAATAAACCCTCGATTGGAAAGGAGTGTTTATAAACTTGTATCTAATAATGATGTTGTAGCTAACGATGACCTCTTTGTTCGTGCTTTTGAATGTATTCTTTTAAAGATAACTTGCCAACCGAATATAAAGTGGGCACAAAAAGAGTATTGAACGCTATGAAGGCCATTTACATAGAGTATAGGTATCCCTATAACTTGAGCGGTGAAATAATGTTAAGCTGTATTTACCGCATAGTGCAAAGCAATGATGATGTGACTGTAGACTGGATTACGTGTGAGTTTAGTGTTTTGCGCAGTAGAACAAAGTGAATGTATTTTGATGTATATTTATTTTCAATATATTTAATTATTTAATATAATTATATATAAGGAGTTCCAAAAAACCTTAGTCCCCCCATTTGCAGCTTACATGTTTACTTATATCGAAATAGTTTTTAATGATTTTAAAAATATACAAAATTCTTTATTTATTGCAGGTATTAAAATTACTCTAGCTGATAAAGTGATAATATAATGGCTTCTCAATTAATTGGTGATTCGGAGAGGCAACATGTGATAGATCGTATACGAGCAATAACATTTCGGGAAGCTCGTGATGCTGGAGCCACCTTTATAACACGTTCATGGGTTGCCAAAAAGTTGCGAAGAAGTGAGGACTTCGTCAAAAGAAATTGGAATAAAACTTTGGATGAATGTGAAATGGATACAACCAAATCTGGGAGCTCAAATTTGCCACTCTCTCAGGAAACAAAGGACATCATTGAAAGTGGTACGCGTAAGCGGAAAAACAGCTGTGCTAAACTTTCTAGAGAGATCGAATTGTTGAGAGGAAAGATTGTTAGTGGTGAGATCATTCGACTGTACCGTCATAGGCAAGGTTTAAAGCCTTGGCATGAACTTCCAAAGCCAAGAAAAACTCAACTTAACATCGATGACAGAATGTGGTTTGCCCATTATCTTGAAGATTGGGATGTGGATGATTTCATGCATTTAGCTGTCTCCGATGAATTTTTTGTTTACGTAACACGTCAGCCTAACTACCAAAATGATCGAGTGTGGGCCACAACACCAGATGAAATCGATGACAATGAACATTATCGCGAATTATTAAAAAGTCCAGACTGTGTTGGTGTGTTTGTTTTGTTCACTGCAAAGAAGCTCATTTGGGTGCTGAAGCCAAATGGTCAGAGTTGGGATGGACAGTATTTTCGTGATATTATTCTATCCCAGCATGTCATTCCTTTTCTAAGAAACCCAAACAATGTTATGGATGTCGATCAGGTCACACTTCTGCACGATAAGGCCCCCTGCTTTAAGGCATTAGCCACTCAACAGTTGTTGCAGAACCATGAGATCGATTTCTTTGGAAATGACGAATGGCCAGGAAATTCTCCTGACCTGAAAGTCTGTGAACACATTGGATCAATTATAAAGGACAAGGTTGCATGTCTGTTGTTTCAAGAACCTGCAGAAAATCGATTTTCGAAGGATACAATGACGCAACACATTGAAACTGTTTTAGCAAATTTGCGTAACGATCAAGATCTATTCAAGTCACTTTTGGCAAGCTACCCAAAGCGTATTCAGGCTGTCTTGGAAGCCAATGGCGGGAACACCAAGTTTTAATTGTTTCTCATTAAATGCAGGATTAAATTCTCTTTTGTAAGGTATGTTTAGTTTTACTGTACCTCTAATGGTTTAGGCCATGGGCGGGGGGGCTAAGGTTTATTGGAGCCCCGTGTGTATATATATATATACAGGGCGTCCCAAAAAAATGTATACACACTTTAAATAGTTATAAAGGCAGTGTTTATTAAAATACATTTCATTTTCAAAATGTAATAGAATCTACAGACATTATTTAATTGTTTTGTCAACGCCTGTTTTCAAACTGACGTCCGTTCTGGTCCAGGCACTGCTGATAACGCGAAGCAATGGAATCGCAAACATCACGAAACATTTCGTTTGGTATTTGTGTGCATTCTCGTTCAATGGCTGCTCTCAATTCAGCGACTGTTGCAGGTTTTATAGCGTAGACTTTGTCTTTTAAGTATCCCCATAAAAAAGTCTAGTGGTGTGAGGTCTGGTGAACGCGGAGGGTATTCTACGAAACCCCTTCGTCCAATCCACATCCACATCGTGCCAAGTACCACTCGCAATACTCCACTCTTCGGTCCGGATCATCTTCATTAATAGCATGGACTAATCTTGGAATGTAACTTTTCCATTGACAGCGCTTCAAAATGCGTTGGACAGACGATTCTGAAATTCCTACCTCACGACTCGCTTGCCGCACAGATTTTCTTGGACTTTGGTGATACGTTTCCAGTACTCTTTCTTGCTTTGTGGGGCTTGTCGATATCCGTGGTCTTCCGGAACGCTTCTTGTGGACATTCTGAACAGTTCCATCGGCTTCAAACTTATCTCTAATTCGAGTGATGGTAAGTCGCGTTGGTGGATCTGTTTGAAACTCCCTCCTAAACTGTCTTTGCACTTCAACTGCGTTTTCACACTTCCAGTAGCATTTTAGAATGAATTCCTTTGTTCAAAGCTTAGTCTGACTGCCATTATTAATTCTAATGGGTTTAACTTGGAAAGAAAGAAACATCAATTGAGCTATCAGCTGTTAAAGTGTGTATACATTTTTTGGGACGCCCTGTATATATATATATATATATATATATATATATATATATATATATATATATGTATATATATATATATGTATATATATATCCTGTACTGCTATATTGATGGTTATACGCCATCGTTTTGTATTATATTATTTTTTTATTTATTTTTTGATTATGTATATATTCCTCGTTCCTATTTCTTATACTATATTATTTTTTATTGCGTGTATTCCTCGTTTGTATAGGATTTTATATTTATTTTCTATATATTTCATGAAATTGATCCCAATAATTCGTCTAAATAAAAAGAATGATGTAATGGTGTTATATTTAATTCTTTTGGTTGTATATAAAGGATATTATTATATTATATATATACCAAATGGCTGGTTACACCTTCTAAACCGACTGACGGATTTCTAAGCCATCTGTCAATAATATATGCTTTAATTAAATAAATAGCGCAATCTGGCAACTCAACCTTAATAATGTACACCTGAACAAGCCATTTACGCCTTCTAAGGAGCCTTCTAAACCAACTGGCGGATTTACACCTTATAAGACAGCGGGCGCTCAGATAAACTCTCATTATGCGTCTGGCTGAAGCCAGGCGAACACCCCTCCTCCTTCTTCTTTCCCTCTCTTAGGTTAAGGTTACTCCTTTGGGGGGAGGTCATCCTCCCTTCTCCCCAAAGATCCCTCCCTCCCTCTTTGCAGCATTAACTTGTTGCATAACCCCTCCCCTTCATTGCATACCCCCCTTCCCCTTCATTGCATAACCCCTCCCCTTTGTTGCATACCCCTTGCAACATCCCCTCCCCCTTTCGCAACATTGCAACATTCCTGCACTCTCCCTTTTTTTCACCCATACTACTAACCACGAAAAAGAATAATCCCCTAAGACCTATCCTTTGGTCTGTATCTGTAACTAAATCATATAAATGGCAGTCTGAACATCCCGTTCTGTGTAACTGCGAAGCAAAACTGACCCGTCAAGAGCATTTACTTCCTTGTATAAGTTTACAGTGTGTATAAGCTGTGTATATTTAAGTCATCTTGTTTGTGCTCATGTGAGGCCCTCCTTGGAAGAAGTAGCTAAGAGACAAAAGTTGAAAACGCAGTTAAAATTATACCAATATGAAAGTGCTACAACGTTTTAATTTTTGAAGTTCAAAAGTTTTGGCACTTTCAAATTGGTACAACTTCAATTGCGTTTCCTGGGGTTTTTTCTTTTGTCGCTTAGCCACGTCTTCTTAGGAGGGCCTCATATGCAATAAGTGAATTCTACCTTTACTCAAAATATAAATGAGATCAAAATTGTCGTATTTGTGTTGATGGTTACTGTTTTCGTTAGGCTCAACTTCGCCGTAGTATCATTTCCTTATCACATACGTGCGAGTTTATTTCACGATTTCGACATGGACTTTTTCTCTTTTTCTTCTTCTTTGGGTTGGTGTTGCGTTTTTATCTTTTCAAGTATTGTAATTTTTTTAAGTTTTTTTAGTGCATATTCATAGTTTACAGTAGGTTAGGTAAGCGTAGCTTATCTCCAGTTAGGTTGGATTAGGTTAGGTGAGGCGTAATAACAGTCTCTAAAAATGTCCTGTCGATGAAATATGTACAGATCCGAGAAAAATATACGTCCCAAATCCCCGCCAAGAACTTTACAATGCTGTTATCGTAAAAAATTAGTGTTTTTTTAACCACGTCAATAAATAGCAGAAGACCCGAACTGATCTTGCGAATAAAAATCAAAATCGCTATACAATGTCTGTAATACGATTGGAATCATAATTTTTCAAAGTTTATCACCATTTTCAAACGCCTTCACATAATGTTAGATAATGGTTAAAAACATTTATTCAACTACAGTTTCATGCACTCAAATAAATTTCAACTGCCTGCAATATTTGATTTTTTATTATCTTGCTTAAAGACCTACCTCAAATCAAAATTAAAGTAGGCCCATATTTCATTTTATAAAAGCTATTTACTTGGTAAGATTTTAGTCTTAGGAAAAAAATGGTTCATAAATAAATGACTTTTAGATAAAATCTCTGACAAAATAAAGTCAAAGTCGAGATTCGAAATTTATGCTTTTCTGAGTACCAAAACAGAGCTATATAAATATATGAAAATGAAAATGAAAAGGTTTATTGGCAGACTATAGTCCATACGACAAATATTATTAATACAATATATATATAGTGAAAGTTTTGACGGTGATCGCGGGAAATGTATTTTTCATTACGGTATAATCGTACAGTGACTCCGCGTGTATACTTTTTGTGTCAGAAACAGTTACAGAATTAATGTGAAAAGATGTCTGAACATCGAACCGTTGGTATCCAGAGCATGATTTAAAGGGACGAACAAGTGGGACCCCTTTCGGCGTTCCCCCTCATCGCCACCCCCAACCAGGCCCCACCAGCTACGCTCCCCCGCAAGCCGTTACAGATACAATGGGGTCGTCTACTGTAAATCTTGTAGAAAATCCTCTGTTATGTTTCATATTCGACAAAGTAGATCATATTAGGTCAGACCTTCTTGTATCTGTATGTCATGATTTTTATGATTCAGAAGAAATAGAACATGCGAGGGTACAATTAAACACCCTGTTCGGTGCTTCCCTCCCAACTCGTAGAGGTAATTCTAAAAACGAGAATACCCTGAAAGACATTATAAATAAAATGTCGACCCTCCGGGATAATGAGAATAATATTACCTTTTACGTTACTAACTTCCATAGAATACCGGTAATCTCTATGGGTGACGTAAACGTCTCGGTGCTCCTCAAACAGTATAATGAGGTACAAAAGTCGATAGTTGAACTGAAACACCAACACGTGGTGTCAAATCAGAAAAACGCGATTTCGATAGAACAGTTCCGGTCAGAGTTAGATGCGTTGAAAGAGACGCTCCTCCCAAAGCCTAGTTACTCGGAAGTAGTTCAGCAAGCCAGATCTCCAAGAAGCGCGTCGGGCAGCGAGGGAAACGAAATCTCCGCCTCCAACTCCCCCCCTGAAGATGGGGTGGAAACGCAGCATGCAGGGGTAGCGGTCAACTCCCCTCCCGTTCAGGAAAGGACTCCTGCTCCCGATCTCACAATAAGGAACAGGGACGGTCCAATGCCGAGAGTCGAGGCATCATTGCCCTCTTCCCTGCCCCTCACTGCAGAGGAGAGGTGTTCCATTACGCCTCGCACGGTATGCAGTTTCCTCCCCCTCCCACCGAAGAAGGAGAGGCACGCGCGGCCGTCAGGGTATAAACACCGCTAACAGACCCTCACCAAGCCACAGAGTGAGGGAGGGGCCTCCTATCCCCCAAAGGTTGTGCAACCCATCCCCCAGGCAGGCGAACCCTGCCTCAGGGAGATCGAGGGAGCAGGACGGGTGGGTAACTGTTAATAGGCGCCAGTCCCAAAGGTCTCCTCAACCGGTCTCCGCGGCGAGGCCACCGATGGAGAATCTCACCCTATTTGTGCCGCGAATTCAGCTCTCGAACGAGGCAAGCGATATTCGACACATGATAGAAGAAATCATTGGTGAACACAGTATAGTGATAGTTAATAAACTAAACACGAAATCTCCGTATTATAACTTTTTTAAAGTAATAATTAAAGGTGTAAATGCGCATTTCAACCCGTATAATATGAGTCAATGGCCTGACGGTATTATTGTTAAGGAGTTTATTCACTTTTCCAGGAGATTTGATAACAGGCAAAATAATAATAATAATAATAACAATGATAATTATAATAATAATAATAGGCGCCCTAACGGTAATGCCTGAAAGTTGTACTGTGTATAATAATAATAATCTTACTAATAATAAATTTTCTATCAGTCATGGCGGATAACTTGTTGAAAATAGTCTCATATAATGTAAGGTCAGTGAGGAATTCAACTGTAGATGTTCATAAAATCTGCGACAGCGCAGATTTGATACTCCTGCAGGAGCACTGGCTACCTAAGCAAGAGCTAAGATTCCTCTCTACCATCCATGATGACTTTATGTACCATGCGTCATCAGCAGTAGACTTGTCAGATGAATTAATGTACGGTAGGCCTTTTGGTGGTGTTGCTTTCTTAGTAAGGAAAAATTTTTCAAAACATATAAGATTTTTAACAAGCGATAACGTAAGGTTGTTAGGCATTGAATTACAAGTGAACAATGATTGCATATTAATTATAAACTGCTATTTACCATACAACAACGGCAGTAATCTAGATGAATACATTGATTTGCTGTACAAAATTAAGTCATTATCAGATAACCCCAAATATTCTCACTGTATAATAATGGGGGACTTTAACGCACATGTGAACTCGGAATTCTTTGGAGAATTGGGTAACATTTGCGAGTCGGCCAATTTAAGTATGTGATGTAGATGTATTAGGGGTAGCCAGTGGTAATTTTACATGCGTTAGCGATATGAGTGGTACCACCAGGTGGATTGATCATTGTCTCACTAGTAATAATCTAAAGGATCGAATTGTTAGAGTTCATATTTTGCATGATTTCCTTCTTTCTGATCATAGACCATTAGAAATATTAATTAACGTTACCAAATTTATGCGCAACACGACTTAACAAGAACTCAATAGGTAAGAATAATCGCGTCGATTGGTCCAATGTTAATATGCAACAGAGAATAGAATACAAAGACAGAACATGTCACCTCTTTAATAATTTAGAAATTTTGCACCTTGGCTGTAATAATCCTTGCTCAAATGATTCTCACTGTAAACTCATAGATAGGTATTATAGTAAGATAATATCCCTGTTAAGAGAAGCAGGAAGCCCCTTGATTAAATCTTAAACTATCATACTCAGGTTATTCCTGGATGGAATGATTTATTGCCCCCTGAAGAGGGAATCGAAAGACGCCTGATTTGTGGTGCTTTCATGGTAGACCCAGATTAGGACCAGTATACATAAATATGTGTAGAAGTCGGGGTCAGTATAAGGCGGCCATAAGGCGATGTAAACAGGAAGAAGAGTCTATTCGAGCATCAAAAGCCTGTGAAGCTCGCATAAATAACGATAATAACAAATTTTGGAAATTTGTTAAGAATCAAACGGGTGTCAAAAATGTCCTCCCTCCGACAATCGATGGGGTGTCGGGGGAGGATGAAATTGCAAAGCTGTGGAAAAACCACTACTCTAACATTCTTAATAGTGTGAGTAGGGATAATCTTAAGATAGATTGCAGCGAAACGATTGTGGGAGGGACAAGGGAAAATATTTTGATATCATTTTCTGAAGTAAAGAGGTTAATTAAAGAGTTAAAGACTGGTTCTGCGTCAGGGGTAGATGACTTATCGAATGAGCACTTAAAATATGCAAATGACGTAGTATGTCTGCATATATCATTGCTCCTATCAGCCATGCTTGCTCATAGCTATATCCCTGCAGAGTTCATGAGGGTATATATCTTGCCCCTGGTCAAAAATAAGTACGGAGACATTCTGTCCAGCAATAATTACAGGCCTATTGCTGTCGCTTCCTGCTTCTCGAAACTACTAGAAAAACTCTTGTTACTCCGATTAAATGATTTCCTATGGACATCTAATCAGTTTGGCTTTAAAAGGTCCCACTCAACTGACCTGTGTATCTATGTACTTAAAGAAACAATATCTAAATACATTGACAGTAATTCAACCATTTATAGCTGTTTCCTTGATATAAGTAAGGCATATGATAGGGTGAACCACAATATTTTATTTGCAAAACTAGAAGACAGGAAGGTTCCCATGTACATATTAAATTTATTGAAATTTTGGTATTCCCACCAATCTTTCACTGTTAGGTGGGGCAATGTACTATCCGAGTGTTTTGGCTCCTCTTGCGGGGTGAGACAAGGCTCCTTGCTCCCCTATGCTGTTTAATGTGTATATTGACGGATTAATTGCTTCACTTAATGAGGCAACAGTAGGATGTTGTATAGATAACACAAGGATAAATAACTTAGTTTATGCCGATGATATGGTGTTAATAAGTCCCTCTGTTAAAGGTCTGGATCGGCTACTAAATGTCTGCGAAGTGTATTCGCAGAAACATGATATTCTTTTTAATGTTACAAAAACTAAGGTTATGCAATTTCATCCTAAAAGCTGTAATCAGCCAGCTGATATAAGGTTTAAAATGAATGGTGAAGTAATTGAGGAAGTACAAGAGTTTAAGTATTTGGGTCAAACTATTACCAGCTCCTTGAGTGATGACTCGGATATAAGAAAACAATCTCGAAGCCTGTGTGCTAAAGCGAATATGACCATAAGGAACTTTCGTTTCTGTACAAGTGAAGCTAAAGACACACTCTTTCGTACTTTCTGCAGTAATATATACGGTCAGCAACTCTGGGTGAATTATAAAAAAGGTTCTGGCAGAACCCTAAATTTGCTGTACAACAGGTCTTTTAGACTCTTACATAAATTACCCCCGAGATGCTCAGCTTCGCAAATGTTTGCTACCCGCAATGTCCGAGCTTCCCGGAGGTAACAAGACGTGCTCAACACAGTCTAATGCAAAGAATTAAAAAATCAACCAACCCGATCATCCAAGCTATCCATGAGTCCTGCCATTTATCCTCTAAGCTATGGACTTCTTGGTACGAAAACGTCTGTCTGTAGCTCCACTTAACTTCGACAGTGCAGTATTATTTCTAATCAATTGTATATATTTCTATCCTTAGTGTATGAACTGTCATTGTATTAATAATATTTGTCATATGGACTATAGTCTGCCAATAAACCTTTTCATTTTCATTTCATTTCATATTATATATATAATATATATTATATATATATATATATATATATATATATATATATATATATACACGTATAATGTATATATCGGGTGGCCACAAAAAAACCTTACTTAATTCAAAGTTTAATAACTGCAACAATTCAAAACTTATGCGATTGAGCTTTGGCACACATTAACAGATGGTTATAATCTATAATTGCTGGAATTATCAAATATGTAGGTTCTATAGTTTTGTTACAGTGAACAATTTAAAAGCATATGTCTAAAAATAGCGTGCTGAAGAAAATGAATTTGAACTTAACAAAATTTACTTAAACAAATGGTCAATGTGACCACCTCCCTGTTGGTAAACTGCCCTCAATCGCTTCTTCCATGAGGAGATGCACTTTCGAACCTCATCTAAGGTGATATCCTCCCATGCTCTACTGATTTTCTCCTTATGTTCATCTTCGGTGAATTTGTCTTTCTGGCTGCCGTAAACCTTCACCATGAGGGAATCCCATACTGAATAGTCCATCGGATTACAGTCGGGAGACTGAGGCGGCCATTCATCCTTTTTGATGAAATTAGGGGTCTCTTGCTATAGATGATTTTGGGTCGCTTGGCTTGTATGGGCGAGTGGCCCATCTTGCTGGAAAATGTAGGCCTCATCAGGATACAGCTGACGACAATCAGGAAGTAACCCATTATCTAACAGGTTGATGTAGCGCTCAGAGTAAACTTTAGTTTCGTTTGTGGCAATAAAATGAATTCGTGTTTTCCCCTTCCATGAAATTCCCGCCGATACCATTACTTTTCTGCTGAATAGTGAGGTTTCATGATAAAGCCTGGAGGGAGGAATGTCCTTTTTCCTTGAACCATAAACCCTGTCATTTTGCCTGTTTTTGGTCACCTCCAACGTGAAATCCTTTTCGTCTGTAAACACAACTTTTTGCACGTCTTCAGCTGAGTAGCGTTCATATAGGGATTTACAGCGGGTCTTTCTACGCTGTCTTACATTCTGATCACGCCGAGAAACTCGAATTCTCTTGTAGGCCTTCAATTTCAAACGTTTTACAATCCCTTGTACAGAGGAGCGAGAAATCCCAAGGTCGTACGCAATCTGTCTCTGGGAGCGATGAGTTCCTGGTGTATTCTCCTGGGATTGAATCAGTTCCTCCACGGCAGCCTTATTTTCTTCTGTTGAAACACTTTTGGGCCTGCCGCTGCCGGGTTTTCTAGCTGTTGATCCAGTATCCTTTATCTTTCTTATTAAGTTATAAACACTTTGACGAGTCCAGTTCTTTGCGGGGAATTCTCGGACAATCCTATTTCCATTCCAACCTTTTTCCTTGACACATGCTTCTATGATGGCTTTATCACTTTTACTTAACGTCATGCTGGCGGGGTTTTAGCGGAAAAATAAAAGAAAGCAAATTCACATTAGGTTTAGCCTACGCCAGCGCGCGTGTCATACTACGCTACATTAGGTTTAGCCTACGCTAGCGCACGTACGTGTCAGATGCACACCAGGCATGCTATTTTTAGACATATGCTTTTAAATTGTTCACTGTAACAAAACTATAGAACCTACATATTTGAAAATTCCAGCAATTATAGATTATATGAATCTGTTAATGTGTGCAAAATCTCAATCGCATAAGTTTTGAATTGTTGCAGTTATTAAACTTTCAATTAAGTAAAGTTTTTTTGTGGCCACCCGATATATATATATATATATATGTGTGTGTGTGTGTATGTGTGTTCTTGGCTATCTTAGGGAACCGCAACAATCTTTACGATACACACAACCCATTGTGACACGAACGTGCGTATATCGACATTACCAGTGTCTCGATAGTTTCAGACATTTTTTAAAATCACTAAATATCCTCATCAGATAGTACATTAGGAAATACAACACAAATTCTGTGGTAATCTTTCAAAAGTTTTCATACACTCTACCAAACGTCTCAATTTTATGATAATTTCGTTATAAAAGGATTCAGTATTAAAAATCATATTGAAAAACATAAATATTAGTTTAATCAATGGACATATAGTGGCCTACGGATCACCAGTTTGTAGTAGCCTAGAAAGTAGGCTTACTAGAATTTATGAATTTAATTGAAATGAATAATTAGAAGTCACCAGTTTGGGTACGGTCCAGACAAACAATATTTAATAAGGAGAGAGAAATTACGTTGTTGTTTTGTGTTTAATTATAAAAATAAATGAATTATTTGTTCAGAGTGATTAACAATTATGTATTCGGTAATGACTAATTATAGCAATGAGAAATGGTTTATACAGTATAAGCGTTAAGTGAATACAATAATGACAAGAAACACTAATTTAGGTAGGCTTATGAGATATGCGGCAGTGAACGTACATTAATAACTAATTAAGCCTATAATAACTGAGGTAATGAAAGTACGGTGTGGTACAGTAAACGGATTAAGCAAGTAAACATAAAATGCATAAATGAGCACATAAACAAGTGGATACAAATACGGTAAGATAGTTGAATACGGTAAAATAATTGAACAGGCCTACCCTGGTCGTAATGGGAAAGTTAGTTTGCTGGTTGTTTGTGTACACTTTTGGGTATAGCTTTTTCACTATGCTGAGGTTACACTATGTAGGCTACGCGGGAATTGCTTAACACGAAGGCAAAGGTAGGCTTGTGGCTTGTAGCCTACTAGAAGGTTCATGGACCTGGGCTTCAAAGGTGATGCCTCTAAAGGCGGACTGGCCTTACCGGCGAGAGGATGAATGTTGAGGACAGGTAGAGACTTGTTGAAAAGGGAGCCAGCGGAAACTCCTGCAGCGGTGATGTTGCTTCTTGCAGGATGAAATTGTAGAGGGCCTTACTTGATGATAGACTTCGTGTATGCTCGACCGGAGCCTTCAAGAAACAGCGGACCTATGGTTGCCAGACGTCCCGCATTTGATCCAAAAATCCCTTTGTATTTGATCCAAAAATCCCTTTGTATTTGATCCAAAAATCCCTTTGTACTCAAAATGTCCCGCAAAAAATATTTCTTAAGCAAATTTTTTCGGGATCAATTGATTTAGAATTTTCTAGAATTATGTAGGATCCTGTAGAATTTTGGAGAGGGGTCTTTTCGGTTTTAGGTCCGGCATTGGACTTTTTCCCATGTTTTTGGTATATACGTAGATTTTTACGCTGATTCCATTTCTGCAATCCGTTTCTTGGAGCAATAAACACGAAAAAAGTTATGGCCCAAAACTTGTATTCAAATATCCACCTATACTTAACCTAACCTAACCTAACCTAACCTAACCTGACAAATGGAAAGCGTATGAACGCATCGAACAGCTCGAAGGGTACAGCTTCAGTCACAAAATAATTTCAATATTATTCACGATGTTTAATTGTTAAGCATTATTTTAATAAAATTTTTATAATTTTGTTTGTTGTAACCATTGAAGAAATCTAGGTATAATTTAAAAAAAATTTGATCTAAAAAAAACTCAAAATCTTTTGTCCCGCATGGGCATTTAAAAAATCTGGCAATCCTAACTGCGGGCCGCTCTCCGGCGGTGTTGCTGACGAAGATGCTGAGAGCGAGACGTAACAAAAACGAGAAAATGGTAAGTGAGAGTGATTTGAGAAAGAACCTGCATTTTTATAGGTCTTGGTCACGTCTTCTGGTGGGCATTTTTGGAAATACCACAGAATCTGTTTCCTCCGTGGAACGGCGAGGAAAGGAATTTCCTGTCGGTCTCTACAGACAACAATTTTCGGACGAAATCGACAAAAGTTTACAGATGAAACATAAAATTAAAGCAACACATGAGCAAACGTTTTCATACAAAATAAATATTTCGTGTGTCCATCCTTAGCCTTGATAACCTCTTGCAGACGTTTTGGGATAACACTCCACAAGCTTCTTAACACATTTATGTGGATCAATTTTAGCCTATTCTTCTTACAAAATTCCCGTAATTGACTGATGAATGTTGGCTTTCTATTATGAACTGCCTTCTTCAAATCAAACCATAAATGTACAATTAAATTCAAGTCTGGAGACTGACTTGCCCATTCAAGTAGCTTAAATTTCTTCCTATTTACTGTATATATTCCAAAGTTGATTTATTGGTATTTAGGATCATTGTCTTTTTGTAGACTAAAGTTACGCCCCATTGACAGCTAACGTACAGATTGAAGTACATTTTCCTTCAATATTTCTTCATATTTGGTGGAATTCATAGTACTAACTATCCCAATTAAATTACTAGATCCAGCAGCACTGAAACACCACCATGAGAGAACACCCCCACAATCATGCTTCATAGCGGGTAATATGTTTTGATGTTTCAGTTCTGTGTTTGGTCTTCTACAAACGTACCTCTGGTCATTTCTACCAAATAGCTTGATTTATATCTCGTTTGTGAACAAAACTCGTCTCCAATAAGCAAATGAGTCATTTCCATGGCTTCTACTATAATTCAGTCGAGTTTCACGATGAGGTTTCTTCACTCGATCCTATTTTCTTGAAACCTTTCATAAATGTTATTTTTGTTCAACGTAAGACGGACAGTAGTAGATCGATGAAAATACACTCCATTCTTTTTCAGAGAATCTTTTAGGTCTTTATAGCTTAACTTTATATTATATAATATTTTAATTGTAATATAACGCACACATTACGGTTAATGATTCGAAGCAGTCGTCCATAAAAGGTTAACCCCAAAGTTTTGAAAAAACCTAGAGGAAAAACAAGAATTACATTATGAAAAATGTTTTATGTTCAGATTTAGTATTTCAAGTTCATAAATTAATAGTGACCTTAATATCTCATAATAGGACTATACACAATATATATATACAGGGTGGGTAAAAAAAGTGACCCCTTAGGGGTAAACTGTCATATTAAAAAAAGTAAGGGGACTAGAGCTCCCAAACTTCATAGATGTTTACCTTAGCATATTGTTCTTCTTAATGAGAAGTTGCTCGATGTGTCCCCCTTCCTGCTCAACGCAGGCCTCAAAACGTGGACGCCACTGATCAATACACCTGTTTACATATCGTTGCGACACCTCCTCCCAGCTGAGCAGAATTCTTTCGTGGTGAAAGATCGGGCCTACTAGCCGGCCACATATTGGGTTCGATAAAATCCGGTGTTTCGTTTTCAAGGAATGTGATAGTTTGGCGTGCTCTGTGAGCAGGGGCTCCATCTTGTTGGAAAGTATATCTTTCACCACTAATTCCTCGAATATCAGTTAGATAGAGTGAAAGATATACTTTCCAACTGGTTTTAGGCCTGAACACGCGCAATGACTTCGTCACGGACACATGTACACGGCATTGAGAAAGCTTCTCAAAGGAAGCGCCATCGTATTTTATTGTGAGGAGTGCACGTCCAGTCGGTTCAAGTTCTGAGATGACTATGAGCCATAGGTGGGCGGATCGGCTCGACGGGAGGTGTGGAGGAGTAAGTCATACCATAAGCTGATGAATCGTGTACGGTGTTGTTCCAACGTGAAACATGTGAATAACTATATCCCATTATAGTGGGTAGGTGTTTAGAGAACTTTTCCGACACATGAAGTAATATCGGTTTTAATTTTTTATCATTCCCACTCCCCAGAATGCGCACCAGACATTTTTGTTCAGGGTGATTTTCACGAACTAAACACATTTTATTCACACTCCGGCGCACTATTTGAGAGAAACATGTGCCGTACGAGTACTCGGTATGATGCAACATGACATAGTACCACTTGTCACACCACTCAGCAACAAGACTCACTAACCATAACCGTTGCTTCTCTTCTGCACGTGTTGTTTCTTCCACTTCACGATATATGTAAGCTTTTATAAAGTTTAGCCCTACAACACAGTTCAATACGTCGTTTGTACCACGAAATCCTGCAATGCTCTCGCCAGAATAGCCGTAGAGTATTTGAACCTCTTGTTCCTCAAGCTTCGCACGGTTCAATGTCGCATTAAAAGTATCAAAGGAGGGAGGGATAGGAAGTCTTTCAGTATCCATCACATCTTCACACTTGACCAAATACCACTTCATAAAACTCAAGCACGCAGTATTAAAGGTAGCCATCACTATTTTTCGTCTACGTGAGATTTCGTCAAATACACGTCTGAGCTCCAGGGCTTGCAACGGTGAACTGAACACGAAGGGGTATAGATATGCCCAGGTAGTAGCAGGAGTCACGTGACCATTGCTTGATCATACAGGGGGCGGAGCTTAGGACTTTTCTTACACACACACACACACACACACACACACCCACACACACACACACACACACACACACACACACCCACACCCACACACACACACACACACACACACAAAGGAGAAATGAAACGCTAATTGAAACACGATTTATTTAATAAACATATCAACGAATTATTCATGATATAATATATATATATATATAATATATATATATATATATATAATATATATATATATATATGATACACACAGAGCGTGCATAGAACAAGGAACTCTTCTAGGAAATTAAAAACCTCAGGGAACTATTCTGAGTTCATTCCCATATATATATATATATATATATATATATAATATATATATATATATATATATATATATACACACACAAATACGTGTGATAAATAAAATAAACATATCGTTAAGAAGTAAACACACACACACACATACACACACACATATATATATATATATAAACAATCAAGGATTATGGTATCCAAAGGGTACGTTATCATAGGCACCAGGCACCTGGTAACGTTTCCTATAGGTGTTATGGCACACCTTCGTACCCCTAAGTTCCTTCACGTCCCCCAGCTTCTGTGCCCGAAAATTGTGGGTCCCAACAGTTGGTTAGGACGGTTGGGTCACCCTCATATTCCAAGCACAGTAGATCCTTCAGCGAGTCAAAGTTAACGACCCGTCCGTTCGCCTGGTTAAGCGTGACACCCTTAACCTTCACGATATATTTCATATCCTCTCCCACCCTCACCCATACCCCGTAAGTTTTTGGACCTGTTGAGACAAAAGAGTCGGCGTATGCGATGTCACCATAATCATCCTTGATCTCATCAGTCAATTCTCCGAGGAATTCACCAATAGGAGGCATGTATTCACCCAACCTCGCTGTGAATATCACACTATCTGTGTCGGCGTACAGAACCCTCCGCCCAAGAGTATGGAATAGACCCCAACGTTTGATGTGTGCGTATGCCGTTGTGAAGCTGGCTACAGGTATGTTTGTAACAAGCGATGTGTCTGTGGCCAATTCGGTAATGTTGTACTTTATTATGTACGTATTACCTACATTCACGATCTCCATGACCTCTTTATCGGGAGCGTTGGCATAATCCCACACCTCGTTATAACTTTGGGCCAGGTGACCGTTCCCCTTGCCTGTATTCTATGCAAATTTTCCCCAAAGACTATTTTGACACAACTTTGCACCAAAGCGCCTGACTGGGTTCTTTACAATTTGGGACGATCAAGTTGTATCCCTTCACGGTCACGGTAACGCTGAATATAAGCCGATTTTTCATCTTCGGTATCAACTCCTCGCGGATACCCTGATGCTTCTAGCTTATCCTTCAAAAAAGTGTTTATATATGGCGTGAAAAGGTTAGGTCGCTTCTAAAACCTCCATACCTTATATTATGTTGTTGTTTATAGACATCGATACCGATACCGATAGCTCGTCACCCTCGATACCGATACTGGATTTTACTCACTTCTTGGTAACTTTATTGACAATCGGAATAGTATAATTGTTGGAGACTTTAACTGCCCTAATGTTAATTACGAGACTTTTACTGGTAATGAGGAGGGTTTGAGATTGATTGAGTTCATGGAAGATAATTTTTTACGACAGATGGTTACAGAACCAACGCGTGGTGACAATATTTTAGATTTGGTGATGACGAACGGCGAAAATTAGTCGAAGGTTTAGAAGTAGGCGAGAGTTTAGGATGTAGTGATCATCAAATTCTTAGGTTTAAGTTATTGATAGAAAACACTAAGGATAGTAACGTAATAGAAGTCCCTGATTTTCGTAGGGCCAATTTTGATAGTTTTGCGGATAGGATGAGAGTAGTGGACTGGGATAACTTATTTATGGGTAATGACACAAATTTACATTGGGAGGTGTTTAAAGAAAGTTTTATGAATATTGAAAGGGAGTTTATTCCTCGTAGGCCCAAGCGCGCAAGAAATCATGGTAGGCCCAAGTGGTGAACTAGGGAAATAGGCGAGTTCATAATCGAGCGTAAGAGAGCGTATAGACTTAATAAGCGCAATGGCACGGCAGCTAACTTTAATAGATATATCGAGCTTAGACGTCAGGTTAAAAGATCAGTTAGGAATGCTAAGCGTAATTTAGAGATACTTATAGCTGCGGATAGTAAATATAATCCAAAAACGTTTTTTGAATACGTTAATAATCGTAAGCCGATAAACGATAGCATAGGCCCTCTAGTGGATGTTAACGGCGCTTTGGCTTCTGACGCTCAGACGATGGCGGGTATTTTCAATAACTTTTTTGCGACAGTTTTTACCGTAGAAGACGTAAATAATGTTCCCGACGTGGACGATATCGTTCCATTTAGTAGCGAGACTATTTTGGATGAAATAACTGTTTACGAGGGTGAAACTGCGCATTATATCGATAGGCTAAAGGTTAGCAAGGCTCCAGGCCCTGACGCTTTTTATTCCAAACATTTGAAAGATTTGAAAGGCGTTATCGTAGGCCCCTTAACGAAGATTTTTAATCAGTCACTCGAAACAAACGGGGATTATTCCTGAAGACTTCAAATTAGCTAACGTCACGCCTATTTTTAAAAAAGGCGACTGCACACTAGCTAGCAATTATAGGCCAATTAGCTTAAGGTCAATTGTCGGTAAACTTTTGGAATCTCGGTAGAGATTTGATTAATAGTAATCAGCATGGGTTTCGACGCCATAGATCTTGTTTAACTAATTTGTTAGAATTTTACAACGAAATAGTGCGCGAATACGATAGGCATAGAGCGGCTGACGTTATTTATTTAGATTTTAAAAAGGCTTTCGATACAGTTCCGCATAGAAGATTAATTGCGAAGGTTAAAGCGCACGGTATACGCCGTCAGGTAGCTAAATGGTTAGAGGAATGGCTTCGTGCTAGGAGACAGAGGGTCGTTGTTAATGGTAGTGAATCGGGGTGGTTGGATGTGGGTATCGGTGTCCCACATGGTTCAGTGTTAGGCCCATTGCTATTGGTAATTTACGTTAACGACATAGATGTAGGATTGACCAGTAACGTGTCAAAATTCGCGGACGATACTAAAATAGGCGGTAAGGTTGTTAACGAGGACGATAGAAATAGGCTCCAAGACGATGTAAATAGGATTATAGAGTGGACGGATAAGTGGCAGATGCAATTTAACGTAGATAACTGTAAAGTTTTGCATACATATAGGGTCTCGTAACAATAATTACACGTACACAATGGATGATAGAGAGTTAGCGAGCGTTGACGAGGAAGTAGATTTAGGCGTACGCGTATCCAAGGATTTAAAAGTTAGGAACCAGTGCCTGGAGTCTTGCGCAAAAGCTAATAGGATGTTAGGCTTCATAGCGCGTAATTTCGAATTTAAATCGAAGGATATTATATTGCCCCTTTACAAGTCCCTAGTCAGGCCTCATTTAGAATATGCCGTTCAGTTTTGGTGCCCGTATTTGCGTGAGGATATTGATAGGTTGGAAAGGGTTCAGCGTCGTGCCACGAAACTAATTCCGTCATTGCGCAACAAGCCTTATGAAGATAGGATTAAAGTGTTAGACTTGCATTCACTCGAAACTAGGACATTAAGGGGGTAGCTTATTGAAGTTTTCAAAATCGTTAGTAACATCGATAACGTAAATTTTGACAAACTGTTCACTTTCGATAATAGCAATACTCGTAATAACGGAGTTAAGTTGCGTGGCAGACGTTTCATTACTAATATCGCTAAAAACTTCCTTACGTTTAAAGTAATTGATAAATGGAATAATCTTCCCGCGTCAGTCGTTAACTCTACCAGCGTTAATATGTTTAAGAAATGTTTAGATAGGCATTTTAAAAATATTAACGTTATTTAAAATAAAAAAAAACAATTGGCAACAGGAGCTCTGGTGGTGGTGGACGAGGATGAGTCTGTTGACGATAATGCCAGCTTGTGACATGCCAACGTGTGATGCCAGCAATGAAATTATTATTTAAAAAAAAAAAAATTAGACTAACACGAACGTAGATGTAGCTCGTAGCGTAAACTAACCCACTTTTTGTTTAACTTTACCTACTTTTTTTTTTTATCCTCTCTTTACTTGCATGTCTGTAACTCTCTTTACTTGCATGTCTGTAGTTTGCATGGTATGACAGTGAGTTAAGACTGTGTTTGCATGGTTTGTAAGCGTTCTTATTTTACTTCTTTTCATCTTCCACCTCTCTCCTATTCTCTTCGACTATTTTTCCGACTTGTCGGCAGTGGCCGGCGGATGATAATGGTGAGTCTTTTTTTCTCTTTTTCTGAACGAATGTTAACCCACGAGTGATAGGTGTTGCTACTTACTTAACCCCTTATTCTCCTCTTTTAACCCCCTCCTCTTTCCTTTCTCTCGGGCTAGCCTTAGAGTGGATCTTAGGGTCTTTGTTAGCCTTAGCTTCTGTAGATCTGTAGATCTTCAATATTCTGTAGCCATGGCGAACGGCTAGGGACAGCTCAGCGCTTGTATATACGCCTCTGATCTTACGCTGGTTGGTTGTGTGATTACAAGTCCCATTGTTCTCCTCTGTGCACTTCACGCACAGGGGAAACGAGTAGGGGCGCACCCAGGGGGGGACAAGGGGGCCATGGCCCCCCCCTGAAAATGCAAGGGTGGACTTTAATTTCTAACTAAATAACTTATTTTTTAAACGAAAAAATAACCACTCAATTCAACGGCAGTGTTCCCAGATTTGGTGGTTTCCGCTAAATATGACTCTTTTTATTCTTGTTTAGCGGGAAAATTTCGGAGTTAGCGGGTTTGCGGTTTTTTGGTTGGTTTTGAGCGATAAATAGAAATTACCAAAAATATGCACAAATCAGTTTATACGTGACTGTTTTCAGATATTTCGCCGAATTTTTAATCGCATAACAAAATATCACAAGATAGCAAATTAACAGCATTGAGTTGTTTACAGCGGCGGGTCCATTGTGAAACAATTTTGTGTTGCGGAGGCAGGTGATCCAGCTTGTCTCGTTGTGTCATATACTAACATTTATTTTGGAAACCTAACCTGACCGAGCCTAACCTAACCTAAACATAACATAGCAAAGCAGATTTTATTATGAATACTCTATATTACGAATATAGTAAACTACGATATTGTACTGGTATTGTAACATTACGAGTGCCACGACAGTGTGCAAAGCAAACCAAGAGGTTGAACCCAGGCATTCACGAACCTGAATCGAACTATAGGATTTCATTATTCCTACCGTACCTGGATAATCTGCTACAAGAAATACAAGACCAATTTAACTCTCACACCCAGACAGCTCTACAACTGCAGAACCTTATCCCAAAATATGTTAACGAATAGGGCGGATCGAAAATGAGGTTTTTAAACATTTTTTCGAAATTCAAATATGGCTAGTGCGGAAAATATGTGGGTTTTATAGATAATGACTGTGCATAAATATTAGTCCTGCGAAATTATATCTTCAGGTGCCACAAAGCCGTCGAAAAAAGTGAAATATAATGATTTTCTTATATTCTGCATTAGTACAATAACTGAAACTTACTTGTTATTATATATTTAGTGTTCCAATTACCAAAATAGTTACTGAATTACGCAGCTCTTAGTTTATTTAGATCAATGTTCTTTTGATTAATGATCTAAATAATCCAGAACTCACCACAAGGAGGTGGCTGCGTGTCGAGCTCCACCCATGCCCTCCCAACCACCCATCCTTGCGCATGTTTTTTTCTATTAACGTTTTATTTAAACTTTATATTCAGCTTTACTTTCGAATGATGGCATTTTTTTACGTGACTGAAGTGTTGATCTTATGAAGCCATCTCGCGTGTTCAATCCAAATACTTTTGATGATGCTTCAGTCACTAATTTTACCATTCTTTCTACTACTTGTGTATGACAAGGGAATTTCTCGAATGGAGGGGTACTCTTGTTTTCTATGAATTCTTCAATCTCATTTTCTGTCAGGTGTCTTGTCACAGGTGGTTCAGTGACAATGCATTTTTGCCAATTAATTAAATCAGTATAATCAGTAGCTTCAAATTGAATAACAGGTACTGTGAAACGCCTCACAACTTTTTCCTTGTTTGTTTGCCTTGCTTTCTTTATTCGCCTCCACGCTAATTCTCTTATGGCGCTGCGGTCATCATGAATCATTGATGCTAGAATATTTTCTGGATTTGCAAAAAATGCATTTCTTTGTATGACAGGGTTTACAATATCCTTTACTTCGTCATTCAGTGTTCTTGTTAGTTCAATAGTTTGAAAACATGTTTTGAGCCATTGACAAAAGACGTACTTTGCTTAATGAAAACCACATTGGGATGTAGACCTTCATTATAAAAGAAGCAATGTTCATGAGGTTCTCAGATGGACTTACAGTTGAAACGTATAGACGAAGCAAACGATTTGCTGTAGTCAGCCATCGTGAATGTGCCATTTTGCCTGGACTACGATGAGCAAGATCTGGAGAGCAATATCCCTTTGTTATGGCCTGATGAATATCAATTAGATATTTTTGGTCGGTGCTAAGATCTTCACAGTCTACAGTTGGTTCCTCAGCATCAGTCCTTTCAAACTCGACAATAGGAAGACTCTCACAGTTCTCTAATTCCCTGCCAATAGGACCGGTGAATCCGCGGGGCCAGATGTTTTTCCATCCAGCTTTGCAACTAAATGGCGTAATGGCAATTCATTGGCATGGAGCTGGCACACTAAATGTTGAAACTGGTTCTTCAGCTTCAATTCTATAAGCCTTATAACGCCTCCCTTTTCTCCAGTGTTGACTGCTGCACCATCGCATCCAATGGCAACAAGGTTTTCCAGGTTCATGTCATTATTTCCAATATACTCAAACATTCCTTTACATATTTCTTCAGCTGATCCAGAATTCACAGAATAATGGCCCAAATAATCTGAACCAGGTTCTCTCACTAAAGTGATATGTTCTTCTGTTACCTTCTTCTGATATACTTTGGACTCTTTTTTTCTTGGAAGAGTGTAGAATCTTTTCGACCATCAAAATAGATTCCTCTGATTGGGACCTGATTTTGATCTTTCATAATTTCTGATCTCTTCTTTTGTCTTTCTCTTCTGATTTTACTCCTATCCACTACTTCAGATGTATTGTCAATAGAAACTTCTCCACTATCTTGCAATACTGCACTAACAATGAATGCTGCAGCTCGATCTGAAACTGCAGTCCTGTCACAAGCAGTAGCCACTGAAGGTAGATTTGTAGTTTTCCTTTTCTTGAATAATTGTTCTTCAGGTTGTTCGAGCTTTCTCTTCGAACTAACTGGCTCTGGAAATGTATCGTCTGATATTTCGCCAGATTCACTTTCACTATTTGATGTCGATGATGATAATTCAACATTTGTATCCTGCAATTTCTCCTGTGAAGATTCTTTGGTGAGCCTCACAGCTTCTTTTTGCTTTCTTAGCAACGTAGATGCTTTTTCTTTGAGAGTGTAATATCTACTCTATCAATAAACAGTTTTCTTTCAATCCTTTGATCTAAGAGGAACGTCACTTCTTCCTTTGGAACCGTTTTTTCTTTGGGACAAGAACATTGTGTTAGTACTTTGCACTTGCACGCTGCAATGTCAAAAAGTTTCGTGTGTGCTTCTTTTTTGAACATATCAATCTTTGCTTTGTAAGCTTCAGAATTTTTCTGCTTTGGTATGGCTTCATAATGACACGATACTTTTCGTGGTAGCTTCTGAACATTGTTTCAATTCGCCTGTCTGACAGAATTGGGACGGAAGCACTTTCCCAAATTGTTTTCAATTTATCAACAACTTGTTCTAATATTTGAGATATTGAAGGATCTTTATTAGTATTCTGTTTCAAATCGTTTCTTACAAACAAGTAATATTTAAAAATCCTTCGTATGTAGGAAGATTCCTGTGCCACAAATCTTCCCCCATACCAAACATGGGGCACTCAGTTGAGGCCCTGGTTGATTTTGCACAAACTCGAGACATTTTGAAAGTATACAAATCTGAAAAAGAAAGAGCTAATATCAATTATACGTTAATTTCAGTTAATAGTACATGGCAAACTTAGGGCAACACAATACAGAAATGCAAAATATATAAGAAATATAGTTTAGACTATCTGAGTAACGCCAACAACAGAACACCCACCTGCTACGAGAGCGACAGCTACACTGAACCGAGGTACTCACGTGACAGCTGAGTGAGCTGACTATAGAAAACTGTTTTTAGAGAATAGAAACTTTTTTTAAAGGTTGACTGAGCTATTTTTATACAAGTGTGAATAAATTCTTGTCTATTGTGCATCGTGGACTCTTCTGTAATTAATTATTGGTTAAAATCTGCTTTTTTCAATTTTTTTCAATATTGAAGGTCATTGTGGCACCTGAAGATATTAATGTTATGATTTTAAATTTATACCAGCTTATTTCCTCACTACTCCACACATTTTCCACACTAGCCAATTTGTAAATTCGAAAAATGAGTTTTTCACTCCGCCCTATTAACGAATCCACGTTTGATCAGGTGAAGGATGCTGCCGAATTTTATAAGGAAGATCTACCTAGAACAATAGCAGACCTGCAAGGGGAAATTGAACGATGGTGCCACAAATGGAGCCAAGAAAATGTGAACAACGAGAAAATTCCAGCGGCGTGTTCAGAAGTCCTGGCACTTGAAAGCTTACGTTTGTTTTATCCCAACATCTTCCAACTAGTTAAAATTTTATGCACTCTCTCAGTCACATCAGAATCAGCTGAACGTAGTTTCAGCTGCATGAGAAGACTAAAAAACTACCTAAGGTCAACAATGGGCGAAGAAAGATTATCGGGTCTGGCACTCATGAATATCCACAGGAATAAGGTGCCCACTGAGGAAACAATCATTGCTGAACTAGCTTCAAAACCACGGGTCAGAAAGATGCGAATCAACGGCTAAGTAGGCAGCACCGGTCAAACTGAAAAAAAAACGAAAAAATGCAAAAAAAAAACTGCTTTCCTGCATCACAACCTTCGTAGCTCGTAGTGTCCTGATTTTAGTTATGGTTTATTGCACGTAGCCACAGATGACTTTATGAATTCTCTGCATGTTTTGTTGCACTTTCCTTTTTTCATTGTTATACAGGGTGCACCAAAAAATGTTAACCAATAAAATATTAGCCCAATATATCCAAAAAATAGAAATTAGAAACTGTGTGCAAGAATGCATGAGTTTTTTTCCTGTTTGCGTTATTTTGTTTGCATATTGGTATACTTTTTCTTTATTTTTAGTTTATCGCTAATTTGTGTTCTTGTCTTGTTTTGTTCAAATATATATATAAAGATGAAGTTAAATAAGTCATCATTTTTGTTTCTAGCTAAAATACATATGCTCCCGCCCCCCCCCCCCCCCCGAAATAAATTTCTGAGTGCACCCCTGACACCCCCGAAATAAATTCCTGGGTGCGCCCCTGAACATGAGCTCGTGGTCTATAACGCGAGGGGGGAGCACATCTACCAAAGAAATGCCCTCGATGGTGGGCATGGCTGGTCCTACCAGTTTTTCAGGTGCACCTACGGGGTACGGATTGTTCTTCATCACGTAGGGGTATAAAGAACAGAAGTCGTAGTAATGGAGTTTCACGCCCTCCGAACAAGCTATTTGAGAGGATCCAGCACCATTGAACGTTTGATCGTGTTTATCTCTTCACGGTCTCCATCCGTGCATCATACTCATGCTCCCACAAGATCTTGTGAGTGAACTGCGTGCCTATAAGCTGATCGCGGGTGCGGATCCATGCAAGACTGTCGGCAGGAGATCTACTGTGGATATCTCCTACGATCCTGCACTCAGGACGGGGGTAGCAGTGCCACCAACAGCCGTTAAAGGAGTACACCGTCTTCTCACCAGTGGCACGGTTTTCGCTTAGCCCATCAACCCAAAATACACGACCATTAACCTTAATGGGTACTTCCCCCGTGTTGCGGGCATGCTTTATCTATACATATGTCCGCTGCTGTATGTGTCTGAACCAGTAAATAGCCTTGTGCCCATAATTGCGGGGATTGTTTCTGTGAATGACGGCTAAAGTGTCTTTAGGCATGAATTGGTTCTTGAACACCGTAAAGCACAATGAGGCGATCGTGGTTGCGACTTGAAACGGATCGCATTTGAAACGGTCTATGTACAACCTTCTAAAGGCCTGGAAACATACTATAAACACGCGCACATAATTCACGCAATAACGCTCACATTTATTAGGTATATTGTAATGAATAGATTCATTAAAACTGCTGTAGTAGCGGTCAAAATCTTCACGTTCACCTGTACTCATACATTCATAGTTAAAGTAATGTTTGGGTGGAGATTGTCCTAGGTAATTTAAAGTTTCGCTAATGAGGAATGTGTAAGGGAAATATCCTTTTGAAACTTCGGCGGCTACGCCCATAACCTTCGGTGGCTTTGCTAATTTACAAGGTGTGAATAATAAAGTGTCTTTAAACTGTACATTACCTCTTATTTGCATATGTATAAGTTTGTTTCCTCTTTTCAAGGGATCACCTGTAAATATCCCAGATGACTCGTGCTCAAGCATCTCCTTAAAAAGGAACTGTGTGTCAAATTTTGCACCCTTATGGGCAAGAATATACAGTCAATTTTTAACTTGTCCGCTAACTTGACAATATATGATACCAAGAGTTTCACGGGACTGTCGTGTGCAATCATTTTAAAAAACGTTTGTCCGTTTACCACATTTGTGACACTCATCACACTCGACTTCCATACACTCATCGCAGATAGTCTGACTTACAAGCAGATGTAGGATAACCTCTTTGGTTTCAGCAACCGTATATGTTTCTATATCGTAGTACACAGTTATACAAGGTCTATTTTTAGGCTTAGCGACTTTCATATAGCATACATGCTTTACTCCATCCACCATATATTTCTCATGGCATGTAGAACAGTGAATTTCATCACAGTTAGGCTTGAATTTCCCCCAATTATCCATCATATGAAACATACCACATTCACAGATTCTCATTTTCCTGCGCATACCAATTGACTTATGGAACTCAAAGCACTTATTGGAAAATGTACGTCTACACACATTACAATCCCTCTTCTCAGCTTCAACTACACGGCTTTCACATTTGGAGCATTTACACTGCTCACATACCATGTGTAGCAATCCTTACAATGTTTCACTATATCATCCGCAAACTCGAGACATCCCATACATAAATCATGATGCTTTCCATATTTTCGACTTTTATCATAACTCGCGTAAAGGTCCCTTATATTGTAAATGGGGAGATACGGTGTCCCTGACAATCCTAAAATAAGTATGGGTCTTGTACGATCTCTCACACTGCTTTTAAAAACATACAGTCCGACGACGAGCATCCATTCCAAATACAACTATACGAACATTCATTTCCTCTTCTACCCTTCTCAGCTCTTCAGAACCCATATTACTCAAACTCATGCTTGCAATCTGAAGCCAGTTTACAGGCACGCTGCAAAACCGTAGGCAACCAAATTGTTTGCTTCCGTGTATTTAGTACAGTAAACATACGGGCCAAGACTAATTCCATAAAGTCGCAACCACGATCGGCGTTTATATGCCGTCTATAAATAGCCTGAGAATTGAAGTTAAAAGTATAAGGTGCTGCACTATGACCCGCAACACGGAATACACGGTCAATATCAACCGTGAAGTTGTCCATATTGAAGGCGGTACTTCTATGAAAGGTCTGCATTATACGGCCTAATATATACTCTATATCTACAGCTGCCAAGCATCTGAATGGTATTACTACCCAAAAATCATCTACATACCCGTCATCTGACTAGAACCCGAACCACAGCCTCGTCCTGACTTCAAGTTCGTCACGGTTCTGAAGGGCAAACTCCACAATACGTTCAACTACGCGCCGTAGTCCGTGTTCAACACCATTGCTATACATGGATCCAGGGTCAACCCTGAATACGTACCGATTTCTAGTCAGGGCTGGGGTGGGGGTGGCGGCGCGCACCAGTTCGAATGTAATACCATCCTCCATCCTCTACAGAACGAGACGCTGCTGCTGCTGCTATGGAGGCTGTAACCGGAATTGAAGAGGAATAAGGGGGTACATTTTTATTTGAGGAAGGTACTATTGTGGGGGTTGTGTCGTAAGACGTAGAGGGTTGAGGCTCTATTACTGGGGGTGGAGTCTGTGACAACAACTACACTGTCATCGGGGTCGTCTGTCATATCGATGATGGGGACATGATGCTGTACCTCATCGTTATTCACGGTTCTGTGGAAGAAGAGGAAAAACAAGAATGTAGAATATAAGGAACACCACTTAAATTTTTATTATATTTTGTAAATGACCCACTTAGGAGTGTGACGTATTAGAGATGGATTCTGTCGAAAAATTCAGGTTCACGAAGCCATCCACATGTATTATATCTGGCCCTAAAGATGTGATAAAACTGTTTATGCTTAAAATCATTAAAAAAAGGGAGAAATGTTCTCAAAATTTGTGCATAAAATTATATGGTGCTATTCGACCTATCAATCAGTGTTCAACAAGTACCAAGATGATATTTTACTCCACAAAAGTGTATATGACGTTAATTCGTTAGAGGGAAATGAGCATACAGTCATTGTAATTGACGATCTCATGTTGGAAATGGATAAAACGTTTGCCGAGACATTTACAGTATTCTCCCACCATCTTAACATAAGCGTATTCTTCATCAATCAGAATCTATTTTTAAAAAATAGATGCATGCGCGATGGTCGTTAAATACATAGTATCTAGTCTTATTCGCGCAACGTAGAGATGTGTCACAAATTGGGGTATTAGCTAATCAAATGTTCTCGATTCAGGGTAAGGAGTTTTTAGAAGTTTATAAAGAATCTACAAGTCAACGTTACAGATATTTGCTTTGTGACCTTCATCCGCGAAACATGTTTAGGGTGCTTCTAAGGACGAATATATATCCAAACGAGCCTGAAACAGTGTATATTCCAGAATGACAAAGAGGCTAAAGAAATACCATGAATTAATAAAAATCTATCATCGACTGCCCCGGGCAATGCAACAGATGTTTGCTAAAAATATCGACTCCGACTTTTTAAAATGTATTTGTGAAATCTGTCTTAACTTTATAAAATGTAATGTATCAATGAAACCCCTCAGAAGGCTCGCCTACGCCGTTACAAGAACATAATACTACACTCGCTCGTAAAAGTCAATCCATAGGGAAGAAAAAACGAATTATTGTACAAAGAGGTGGGTCATTCCTCTCCATCTTATTTTCAGTTTTGGAGCCTTTACTGACTAGATTAATATAATGAAGAAAGTGATAGTGATTCCACACGAGGTGTATGCTTCACTGCAAAGAGTCCAGACACGGATCTAGACCCCCATAAAAGCAGGCTTAAAAGAATGGAACGCGAATTGTTAGCCCTATTAAACAGTGAAAAAACACCTGATGAGAAAAGAATCTTATATCAAGAAGCCCTGTAGAAATTTCTTCAGGAGTACAAAAATTATAAGAATCCTACAGAGATCCCCGTGGTTATTAGGCACAGCATGTACAACGATGAGCATGGTGACATAGGACCTGTGTCTGATGTTAAAGCTGACCAACCAAAGAATAACGGGACGGCCCCACAACATATCGAACATGTATTAAAAACCAGCCTCCAACATACAATGAGGAATAAAGGTTTACGTCTTTATAATCTATTGAATGAGGATCCCAACATACAATGGACCGATACAGGTGAGTTCATTGTGAAAGGAGGAAAGGTACAGGGATCGAATATCGTAGAAATCGTCCATGATCTGGTGAGAAAATGGGATAGGCCCTCACCATCAGGATGGAAGCATATTAAAGCAAGACTACAACAAATAGCTGTCCCCAAAACATTGATAGGAAATCTGAACAGGGTAAAAGCGTTGGAACATGCCTCACATGTGCCACAACTGAGAACGCCATCACCCCCGGCGGTAACACCTCTGAAGAGGAAAAAGAAGAGGCCAAACAACAACAACAACAACGGTGGTCAACTCTATCCACATGCCTCTAAAATACGCAAGTGGCTAACATATTAAGAAGTTTTTGCCGGAGCAGGACGCTTATACACGTCATAAGCCTGTGAGAAAAATGTTTAAAACAGCCAAGACAACAGCGGCATCGATTGACTCTATTTGGCAAGCAGATTTAACAGACATGCAGAACTATTCAATGTATAACGATGGTTACTGCTACATCCTATTCATAATAGATGTGTTCTCTCGATATCTGTGGCTAATTCCTCTGAAAAATAAATCGCCTGAAACAGTTTCTAAAGCCTCGAAGACGTTGATGCTGAAATAAAACAGGGTTCCAGGCTAGTTTTGTTGATATGGGGAAAGAATTTATAGGCCGAACTTTTCAGAACATGCTCTCAGAGTTTAATATCAGCTATTACACTAGCAATTCTATACATAAGGCCTCTTTAGCTGAAAGAGTTCAACGTACCGTAAAGGAACGCATGCACCGCTATTTTACACATAAAAACACATACAGATACAGTGTATAGACATTCTGGAATCATTGGCCTCATCATACAACCGCTCACACCATCCCACGATTGGGACAACACCTAACGAGATTTTAGAAATAGGTGCGCGCACAGAGCCTGATGTGAGAAGAGATATTCGTAAAACACCGCCACACGCTGCGCGTTTCAAAATCATTGATTATGTAGGGCTCTCGCGTTCTGGAAATAAATTCGCGAAGGGATTTGAGAAAGATTGGACACGCGAGATTTTTAAAGTTAGGGCTATGAGGCATAAAGGCGAGCTAATGCTGTATTAAGTTGAAGATTTGAATGGGGAAGAAATCGCAGGAGGCTTTTACCGCGAGGAGTTGCAGAAAGTGACATTTAATTTAGGAAAAAATGTGTTTGAAATTGAAAAAATTTAGGAAGCAAAGGCTCAGGAAAGAGAAAAATGTACCAGGTGAAATGGCTAGGGTAGCCAGAAAGCTTCAACACCTATATAAAAGCTGATGCAATAATGAAGCTTAAATAGTATGCAACATGGCGCCTAACCATTTCTACTTCACACTACCGTCCTCTTCTCTCTCTGTACATCCTAACAACACCCTGGCCAACTTTGTAACAGAACTCCATGGACCCATTGAATTGGGTCGTGATTCGTATGAGGTGGGGATATGCGAAATTCAGTTGTTCACCCTCTTTTTAAATATTGATTATAAAGAACCCGTTTTTACTCTTCTTAGGGACCTTGATGAGTGTGAAAAATTCAGGGTAACTCAGGATGAAACCCTACGTATCGCCCGGATTGGGGATGCACGGAATTACAGTACAGTAGTAACACTAGGTCAGGGCCGTATGGTGCGGCTGAGGATGTTGTGAGATATTTAAACGTTAGTTTAAAAATCTCAAATCTTACGGCTGATTTAGTATACGAAATCGTAATCAAAGAAAACCCTGCACATCCTCTGACCCTAAAATCACAAGCTAACAGAAATATTAAAGACAAAGGGCTGTTCAAAATTATAACCTAGGGGCGATATCGATCAGTCTTCCAAAGAGATACCTTTCACGAGGTATAACATGACTTGTCCAGCCTAATGTATCAGATGAAATTGGAGAAATTGGGTGATGGCTATACACTCCCAGACTTGTGCTATATTTACAGCAATATAGTGGAGCACCAGTTTGTTGGGGATACCCAGGCACGCCTGCTGCGCATCGCGCACATCCCCAACCATAGAGGGAAGAGCTTGAGTATTACATATGACAGGCCGCATTATGTAAATGTCGCAGCTAATACAATAACCAATATCTCACTATACTGTATATAAGAACGATTGAGGGAAAAAATTTCCCATTCGGTGATAGGAGCTTAATAGTGAAGCTGCACTTTCGACACACTGAGTTATAATGGACAGAAAGCCTTTCACAGTCTATCGAGGTGTGAGATACCAGCGTGGTAGCGGGCTTGGGTCCATTTTTTTTCTACCATACTACGTACGGCTGTCCCCTTGCTGAAGAGGAGTGCCAGATATCCCCGGAGGAAAGCGCTACAATCAGGTCTTAACATGACAGAAGACATAATGGCTAGGGCTAAACCTAAAGAAGCTCTAAAAAACACTTAAAGCGTATACTGGACAGGGGTGCAGTGGCAATTTTATAGGTGCCGGAGCTCTGGTGGGCCTGACAAAAGCCTGCCATTTCCTATCCTGTTTCTATATATGCCACACGATGACTAAGTATTTCGTGTTTGCACTCACTCACTAAACTGTTGATAATTAATGGAGACAATTTTTTTGTTGCTTGTTATGGTAATTCCTCCAAACTTCCTCTTGCAGAGGTGCCGGAGCGGCGCTCCGGTGAGCTCCGGCAGCACTGCACCCCTGATACTGGACGAAATCATCAAAGATGCAAAGAGAAAAATGCGTGTTGGTGGGAAGAAGAAGAGGCCTGTCCGGAGGAAGGGATTACCAGCACGTGGCGTTAGACGTAAAAGGCCATCAAAACAGAAGAAGTGTTCTAAGTGCCTGAAAACTATGGTTGACCATTTTCTTGTCTGATATAAGCTAAGGACATTGCTCTCATGAATCATAAACTGTTTACTACTTGTCGAGAGAGGTGGTACTATTTCTGACTCGTCATGGCACGCTTCATCCATCCGTGTAGTTCACAATGTTTTAAATCGGGGCTGCCCCCTTTCACATGCCCCAACTCAAGTTTCTATTGAGCACAGTGACTTTATTACAATAAATTCGTTAAACACAATTAGTTCCCCAGTGATCCAATAAAATTCGTGATACCCAGCTCAGGCCCTTACATTTTTGAGCTAAGCTGTGTGCACATGTACGCTAAACTACGTATAGCCCATTCTGATGGAACGGGCTGTGATGACAAATATACTGTATACCCTGAAACAAACTTTTTGCACTCCATATTCAGCCAGTGTGATATATATTTAAATCAGGTGAATATATCGGCAGGAACGGGGTGCTATCACCTACGAGCCTATCTGGAAAATGTTCTGAACTTTTCCAAAGAAGTGAAGGATACCTTTTTAACTACCGAGGGCTATTATCAGACTAAAAACGAAAGTAGTATAAATGAAAAAATTAAAAATTCTATAAAGAAGATATATGGGTGTTTTAGACGCCTTCACATTGCAGGAGAAGTTGCCTGTGAATTGGGTGGATATGAAAATTAAGCTCACATGCACGAATCCTGAGATTTTTTAAAATCTGGGGACTGATCAAGAAGAGGGTGAAAAGCCCGTTGTGATTCATATTATGGAAACATACATTCGCGTAAGCCGTGTGAAATTAAGTTCATCAAAACAATTAGAAATTGAGAAAAATTTAATACATGCCATAGTAAAATACCCAATTAACAGAGTACAGATCAAAGTATATACGGTGCCAGCAGGGTTGGCATAGAAACAGATAGAAAACGTGGCCCTGGGATTTCTACCTAAAAGGATCTTAATTGGAATGCAGGAACACGCTTTGGTAAATGGAAAATATAAAAAGAATGCCTTTAAATTCGAGAATTTCGGCGTTAAAAATATAACTCTATACATCAATGGCATTGCGTTTGGCGGGGCATTGGATACGGATTATTCATCAGACGCTGTGTTCCCGCTTTGCTCGAGAGCATATACAGTAGTAATCTGGCCCATATTGCAGGTGCTTGTGATGAGCTTGGAATTGGGGTAACACAGAAAGAATTCACCGATCAATTTAACCTTTATCTGTTTGACATCACACCTGTTTTATCTGCTAGTGTAAATATACACTTAAGTCCACAAGAGTGGAAACATCTCAGTCATATTGGAATTCGCCAAGCCGATAGACGTGCCTATTATTTTACTTGTATACCTCGAGTCACAAGCCCTAATAGAAATTGACAGATTTAGGGGTGTTGTCACTGACTTTTAAAATGGACGCGAATACATTTCAGAGAGTAATGAATAGTGAACGAATCACGCGCTCCAAATTTATCGGTGTGTTTGCGAAGAATGAAACATTGAAATTGCCAACTACGAGAGAATGCGTTGGTCTTATTGTGAATACCGATGTTGTTGGTGGTGAAGGGATTCATTGGATAGCTATCTACTTTAAAAATAGGGACCGCCTGTACTATTTTAATTCACTTAGGATTCATCCATGGAATGACATTATTGTAAAATTTCTCGAACAGCTACACATTTCCGAAATTGTCTGGAATCCCTATCGATTCCAGGGATACTTTAGTATCGTATGTGGTATGTATTGCCTTCCATTTTTCATGCACATGTCACTCACTTCGAAAGGAATTTATAATTTTTTAAAATTTATTTGACCCGTGTCACACTGAGCGGAGTGATCAACTGGTATGCAGACAGATAAAAAAGCTTCATGTTTGTGCGCACTCGATGTGTTGTATAATGTTTTGCTTGTATATATAAAATGAATATTTGCAACAATGTTGGCTCCAATAATGTTAGTTTGTGTATTCTGTAGCTTATTTAAAATGTATTGAAAACTAATTCTGTAGCTAATTTAAGATGGATATAAAAATTTGTACTATTTTATAAAACATGATTACTATCATTTAATAAATTGATGAAAATACATTGACTCTTCTTACCCGAAACACATGTAAAAGAAAAAA
Organism: Bathynomus jamesi; assembly: GCA_023014485.1. Lineage (NCBI taxonomy): Eukaryota > Metazoa > Arthropoda > Malacostraca > Isopoda > Cirolanidae > Bathynomus > Bathynomus jamesi. Next base: position 542,735 of record JAJOZX010002736.1, read on the forward strand.
AGCTCTTACCCGAAACATAAGAAAAAGAAAAAAAAGCTTACATTATTTCGTTGATGGTGTGGCAATCGCTGGGTTGAATGCGCGGTAAAACTTCCACCTTCGTATTCAGGTCCACGACATGCATTTCTTCAATGCTATCACGAAAAGATTGTATAACACGAGTCAGCTCCTCATCGGACCTTTAAAGAGAAAGGATAATTTTAAATTAATTTGATTAGTTCATACATTTTTCTGGATCTTTTTTAATAAAAACCCATTTGCTTAGTTCGTGGAAATGAACGAAAATGTCTGGTGCACATTCTGGGGAGTTGGAGTGAAACAGGACGAGGCTGTCCTTCGGGTCAGATAACGGGGCTATTCTGGCGAGACCAGTGCAGGATTTCGTGGAAGAAACGATGTATTGTAGAACTAAACTTTATAAAAGCTTACATATACCGTGAAGTGGAAGAAACAACACGTGTAGAAGAGAAGCAACGGTTATGGTTAGAGAGTCTTGTTGATGAGTGGTATGACAAGTGGTATTATGTCATGGTCCATCATACCGAGTACTCGTACCCTGCGGCTGAGAATGTAAATCTTGTCATAATGGAGAATCTGAAGTATTTTTACCACTACATTAATTTATATTATGACGAGGTTTGCAGTGAGGTTGTGGCTAAAGGCCTGCGTGAATTTTTAATAGAATTTAAAGACGAATATCTTCTGCTAAGGAAAAAGGAAAAATATGGGTACATGTTTCTCTCAAATAGTGCGCCGGAGTGTGAATAAAATGTTTAGTTCGTGAAAGTCACCCTGAACAAAAATGTCTGGTTCACATTCTGGGGAGTGGGAGTAATAAATCATTAAAACCGATATTACTTCATGTGTCGGAAAAATTCTCTAAACACCTACCCACTATAATGGGATATAGGTATTCACATGTTTCACGTTGGAACAACACCGTACACGATTCATCAGCTTTTGGTGTGACTTACTCTTCCACACCTCCCGTCGAGCGCATCCGCCCACCTATGGCTCATTAGGGTGTGTCGAATTTTTCAACTTTCAAATTCCAAATATGAGGGGTGCTAAAAAGTTGCAGCATGACTTAGGAATTCTAAAGATATTTTTGTTAATTTAATATAATTTAGTTTTGCTTGGTAAGAAGCTACATAAAAATAGTGACTTTTTTTACTTTTTTGGAATTATATAATAATTATTATATTAATAATTATATATGCTGTATATATAATGCACTGCTGTTTTTGCTTATTTCACAGGTTGAAACATATTCATCAGTGTGCTGAAGATTACTTGTCCGTCAGTGCTACCATCCTAACCAGTGGGAATTGAACTACAATGGCTTCTAAAAGGAGGACAAGACTGGGGACATTCACACATATGAGCAACCTAATTGGAACTGGTAGAGAGTTGTTGCCCTCTGAACTCCCAACTCTGCGAGACGTTCTGAAATATGGGCTACTGCTAAGAGAACAAAGTGGTGAGGATGTGAGAAACTACCCAGCAGCCAGTCTTGCAAAGGACATTTACCCTAAAGTGCTTGAAAGTGGGAACGAGCAAACAGTTCTTTTGTAGCCCCGTTGTAAATTCACGAGTCACAATCTTAAACAAGATCCAAGAGAGCTGGGAGCAGGCCAAAAACATATCTCTTGGGAGAGGAAAGCTACATGTCAAAGAGGTTTTCATTGCAAAACTTGACAAGCTTTTTGACATCCTCAGTTGCAAGTGTAAAATTGTTCTCTGCTCTGAATTTGGCTGCCTTGCAGATGCTGGTTGCAAAAACGAAACTCACATTAACTGTACATGCCCTAGGGAGATGAAGATCCCTGTGAAGGAACTTGCTTTCATTAAAGGTCAGAGAGACAAGTCTGGTTCTATTGGACCACATCAGATTGGCTTGCCAGATCAACCTGAGCACAACAGACAAGTCAAAAAGCAGAAGCGGCAAGAAGACGAAAGAAGAAGGCTTGCTGAATATAAGCAGACAAGTAAGTAGGATGTTTCAATGCCATCAAATGAAATAATTTTCTCTGATGATGAAAATGAAGAACAAATAGCTGATGCTCAAGATGGAAGGATGGAAGTTATGAAGTGACATTAGAAATACCAAGCACGTCTTCAACTTCCAATAAAAAGCCAGAGTACAACACATTAGAAATACCTAATGTTGCTATGCATAGCATCAGATATGGTGTTGGCCTGCGTGCCACAGCTACCATCACCACTGCTGCCTTTATGGATGCTGGCTTGATCACTGAAGAAGACAAGAGACTTGTAGTTGATCACAATAAGTCAAGAGGGCCCAAGAAAAAGTTATGAGATCCCTGAATCAGGAATTTGGTGATCTTTGTAAGAAGGGTGAAATTGACTGCATCTTCTTTGACGGCCGTCAAGATACAACTAAAGTTATGCTGAAAGCAGACAATTCAGGTCGTCAGTTCCCCAGCATCATCAAAGAAGAGCATTATTCTGTGTGCAGTGAGCCAGGTGGAAGATATCTCTACCACTTCACTCCTGAGAAAGGCTCAACGAGAAAAAACCTGCTGAAGTTATTGCTGATAATCTTGTAGATTTCATGAAGAAGAAGGGCATTGAAAAAGCCTGCAGGCCATTGGGTGATTCTACAAATGTTAACACTGGCTGGGAGGGTGGTTCCATGCATTGGGTAGAGGTCAAGCTTTGCCGTAAGCTGATCTGGTTGGTTTGTGCCCTCCACACTAACGAGTTACCCCTGCGACACTTCATCACAGCACTGGATGGGAAGACCTTGTCTAACAACAAGTGGACAGGTAACATTGGCAAGATGCTAGACACTGCAACCGAACTTGAAATTGATCCTTCATTCACCAAACTCTCAATTGGAGAGCCTCTTATTTCACTGAGTGACAATGTCGTAAAGGATCTCTCTACTGATCAAGCGTACGGGTATAGGATCACACAGGCCATAAGGACAGGAGAACTTCCCACAGATCTGGCCCTTCTTGAAATTGGTCCAGTGAGCCATTCAAGGTGGTTGACAACAGCAAACAGGCTTTGTCGCATATGGGTTTCAAAACATGGCCTTAAAGGCAAAACCCTCAACAACTTAAGACTGATAGTGGAATACATTGTTGGTGTGTACTACCCCTGTTGGTTCAACATCAAAGTAAAACACTCTTGGGGGAAGGCCCACGCCACATCTTGTTTCAGCTGCGGCTAGTTAGGCTGCAAAAGAAGGCTGTAGTGGATGCTGTTTTGCCAACCATCAAGCGCTCAGCATGGTATGCATTCAGCGAAATGATAATCCAGACACTCTTGTGCTCAGATGACAGTGAGGAGAGGAGAGCTGATGTCCAAAAGATTGTTGACATGAGGGTGGAGATGATGACACACTTGGAGATCTTTCTGTACGTCCCAGGAAGACACCTTCCATCAACCCCAGTGCTTCTTCCGTGTTGGAGCTGACAGACTGGTCTGACGGGGTATTTGAACCTCCTTTGACATGTAAACTGACTACAGCGGAAGTAAAGAAGTTCTTTGACAAGCCTATGCAAGTTCCACAGTGGCCCTGTCATGCTCAGTCAATAGAGAGGTGTGTAAAACAAGTCACAGAGGCAGCAGGCAGGGTGTATACACATGAGAAACGTGAGGGCTATATCAGAGGCCAAGAAGCAAGTCGGCGGCTGATGTCCAAGAACGAATCAAAGCAAGACTTGATGGAACTTGTTGTTTAAATATTTTTTTTTACTGATGTCATTACTTTCTAATGTTGTTTTATGATTACAAGGATATGTTTTATGATTACTAGGATATGTTTTATGCAGAGAAACTAAAATTTTTATAGCATTACCTGACATTTTGAGAAGCTAAAATTAATAAATGTTGTTTTCGGAGAGCAATTTATGTGCTTTTTAATCAAACGTAGATTTACCAAGCTAAGTGTTGAGCAAACACAAAAATAATAGCAGATTTGAATTCTTCACATCCAAAAACATATTTTTAAAACCCCTCAGTGAAGGAATTGGCAAAAATTAATTTTCACCTCCCAAATTGACACCCTAATGGCTCATAGTCATCTCAGAGCTTGAACCGACTGGACGTGCACTCCTCAGAATAAAATACGATGGAGCTTCCTTTGAGAAGCATTCTCAATGCTGTGTACGATGTGTCCGTGACGAAGTCATTGTGCGTGTTCAGGCATAAAACTGGTGCCATTAACTATGTACTTGAAACGGCTTGTAGAAAAAACAAACTCTGGTAAACGGAATGTTGTTTATTTAAGTGTTGAGAAGAGAAGTGGAGCGAGGATCGTTATAAAATACTTGTAGGTGTAGGGACAAGAAGAGAACAGATTAGTGATACCCTCTCATATGCCATTGTTTGTACGTTGTATATAAATAACAATCAGCCATGCGCTGATATACGGCTGATGTGGAGAATGCGTTTGATAATAACGTTCTTGTCTTACGCGAAACCGATTCATCCTCGACAGAATGTTTGAAATTGGTCGGTTTCCGCATGCTGAAGCCTATATTAGAGGCGCGTGTTACGGCTATGATTTATTTTGATACGGTTCTTGAATACGCTTACACGCTCTGCTCGACGTGTTACCGAGTGTAGGACTGAACAAGGGGAGAATGGTCTAGAACTGGATGCTTATTTAAAAGGTTCAGACTCTTCGAAATATCATGAACTTTGGTACAAAGGACTTGAGCAGTAGAGGGCTGAACTCACCTATACCGTTCACCGTGAAAAATTGTTTCTTTATACAGGGTGTTTAATGTCCG
>JAJOZX010002736.1:550000-597399 GCA_023014485.1 Bathynomus jamesi
GGTTTTGTTTATCATAAATATTTTTCACGTGTTACTTTCGTGAAATAATTTTCATATATATATATATAATATATATATATATAAAAAACTTTTCAGGTACCTGATTGCGCTATTTATTTAATTAGTGTATATATATTGGACATGTTCTTGCAGGCATGCGCATCACTTAATAAGCGCTCTTGACCTCACACCTGGCTTAGAAATCTTAATCCGCCAGTTGGCTTAGAAGGCGTAAATGGCTTGTTTAAAAAGGTGTGTATATGTATATATATTATTAACTTTTCAGATGTCGGATTGCTCTATTTAATTAGTGTATATATTAATGGAGATGTTCTTGAGGGTATCAACTGTCTTAGAAGTCTTAATCCGCCAGTTGGCTTAGAAGTCTTTTATATATATATATATATATATATATATATATATATATATATATCCAAGGCAGTCCACTTAATAATGTGCCAATTAGTGCTAAAAATTAATTTTTATATTCTATATAAAGGGTGTCCCATAAGTCCGGCATCATAGGAGAAATTCATATTTTTCTATTTCTTCAAACCATAATTCATATTTTTCTCCTTCTACAGGCCATAATGTCTGTGAGCAAGGAAGAACGAATCCAGATAATTCTACTCATAGGAAATCGCAGTCAAAGAGAGGCCGCTGCTGAATTTAACAGACTGCATCCAGACCGCGAGCCAATAACACAGAGTTGTGTTAGCAGACTTGTTGCAAAGTTTAAGGAAACAGGATCCATAGAAGATAAACCACGCAGTGGACCTTCAACGAGGTCCACTGACGATGATACAGCGACTGCTATCCAGGCTCATTTTAACAGAAGTCCCAATAAGTCTCTTCGGCGATTGTCCGCCGAGACAGGAGTGTCGAAAAGTAGCATCCATCGCATTCTTCAGGCTCACAAATGGCATCCATATAAACTTCAGATCGTACAGAAATTAAGCGAAGATGATCCCGACCGGCGGATGGAATTTTGTGAATGGGCTACGGAACAATATGCTCGGAATGCCAATTTCCCGTCCACCATTCTGTTCAGTGACGAGGCTGTTTTTTATGGAAATGGTGAGGTAAATCGACAGAACACCCGCTACTGGTCTCAAAACAACCCTCACTGGTATACCTCTTCAAAGGAACAAGGTGCATCTCGGGTGATGGTATGGTGTGGCATTTGGAAGGATCGCATCATAGGCCCCCTCTTTTTCGATGAACATGTCACTGGAGGCACCTACCTACGTATGCTCAAGGAAGAAGCATTTCCCAGTGTCTTGAACGAAGAAAGAAATTTCCCAACATGGTTCCAGCAAGACGGCGCTCCTGCACATTACAGCACCCAAGTATGGGAATACCTGTACCAACAATTCCCTGGTCATTGGATAGGACGTCGAGGGCCTGTGGAATGGCCAGCTAGAAGCCCGGATCTCACGCCACTAGATTTTTATCGCTGGGGCCACTTGAAAGCGCTGGTATACGCAGAGAAAATGAGGAGTGTTGAACATTTGCGGCAGCGCATTATTGGGGCATGTAAGACCATTACTCCTGACATCATTGACCGTGTGCTTGCCGACTGGGTATCACGTCTGAATTTGTGTATTGAAAACAGTGGTGGACATATTGAGCACGGTCTGTAAATAAAAGCTTTTGTTTTGCCTTTTTTTTATTTTTCCTATGATGCCGGACTTATGGGACACCCTGTACATTATTATGAATTATTATTATTATTATATTTAAAAATAAATAATTAAATTCCTCTCTATACATTTTAGCCACTCGTTTTGAATAATTGTGAGGCTCTTGTCAAATCTATTCGTATATATACAGTACACATATAAATAATCCCTTAAGGCTCATATCTATATTTTATTCGCATAATTAGAAGTGTATTGATTCCCTCCGTGTATTCATACCTCGTAGGGAAATGAAGGCGAGGTTAATTTATACATTCCCACAGGAAAGGATAAATGCTCGATTGAAACTCCAAATTTATTTCCCAAACAATATTCACTACAGCGCTTTTAAATAATATCTCTCTCTCTCTCTCTCTCTCTCTCTCTCTCTCTCTCTCTCTCTCTCTCTCTCTCTCTCTCTCTCGCTCTACCCCGTATACCAGAAGCATTTCTCTGTGGTGCTGTTTACCTAGACATGTCATTAAATTTAAGTCCCATATCTATAAAGTGACCATATTTTTAGGAGCAAAAAGCGGGACATATTTCTATTTTTGGAGTTATAAACTAAAATGACTATATTTTTAGGAGCCAAAAGCGGGAACCTCTCTACCTCATATATATATATATATATATATAATATAATATATATTATATATATATATATATATATAATATATATATAGAACATAATTATTACTTCACTGCTGGTATTTTTCTCTTGAGTATATAATTATGAAAAAAATTAACTCAACTGAGAATGGATTATATCTATGACATACCAATACACAATATTATCGTACTTGCTTTTCAATTCCCGTACTTTTCAGTAGATGAAATCTTCTGCAGTAACTCCGAAGTTGATTTCAACATAGTGTAGAACTCCATACAGGTTTGATTGAAGTTTATTTTAGTTAAAAGTAAAGCTTTTACAGTTGAGACTTTCAGTTGTGCTTTCTCAGATGTCCACGTCTTATTCATCTGAGAGAAAGCACGTTCAGTCGAAGCATTAGTTCCTGGAAGACAGAGTATGAACTGAACTAATGCTGACATTCGTTGATGATTGACATCTCTGGCCTTGAAATGAGTGAATACTTCCACCCAGCGCTGGTCTGTTGATAATTTAGATGCATTCCACTCTAGTACTTTCTCATCAATAATGTACTTTGCAAAACACGTGAACTTATCGAATAATTCAGTGTCAAATTTGGGGTCAAATAGTTGTTTTTTAGCAGCAAAATCCATTGTTTTCTCAACAACTGACCACTTTGGAACTTGTTTTAATAAAGCCAACTGCATACACTCAACGTTTGGCAAGTGACCCGACCACTGATCCAAGTACTTAACACATGTGTCATCAAACTCAACTAATATTTTCTTTACAGATAAGAAATCATTAGAATCAATCAACCCATCTTGTTCAAGTTTGTTTACAAGACTGACTGAGAGTGGCACAAACACATTATCTTTCTTTGATTGCAAATTATCCTTTAGATCAGAAATTGCACTCATCACTTCCACAACTGATATATGTTCACCCTCAATCTTTAAAACCACTTAGTGAAAGGTGGCTGCTTGACAGTGCACAAAGTTGAGCCAGATCTCTGATTGTGGGTTTTCAATGTCCAAAAAATCACAAAACTCTTTCAGCTCTTCTACTCGAACAGTATAGATGTAGAAATATGATATTTTTCCAACCACTGTTTCCACATCAATTGGCAGACAGTCACTGGCAGACTGAACAGCATTATGTACAATATGCGCAAAACAACCAATCCCAATTTGTTCTCTACCAATGTAGTCATTTAGCTTCCTGAAAATGTTATTCACTCCTTTTCTTGCAGCACCACCAAAATTACAGTTAGTGTTATCACCACAGAAAGCAACTAATTTTCTGCCAAGGTCATGCTCTTCAATAATATCAGTTAAATATTTCACCATAATATCTGAGGTTTCTCCCGGCTGAGATTTAAAGTCAATAAGCTTCACTTGAGCACCTTCATATGGCTGAAAGAAGCGAATTAAAACAGGAAACAGCTTGATGTGTCCATGGTTGCTTGCATCAGTTAGCAATTTTATGCAATGAGCATCCTTTAATTGTTTTTAATTCTGTTTCAGCATATGGTGCAAATACATTTGAAACAATCGCTTCGCACTTTGTTCTGGCACATGAAAATTTTGGTTCAAAGCATATTTTCAAAATTTTTGTTGCACAGTCAGTAGATCTGAAGCTTTGATTTTCCCTGACTGCATGGTAAACCCACAAACCCTCAGCAGCAGCTACTTCTAAATCCTTATTACTAGGCGTCACACTTTTAAAATAATCACTCACTATCTTACTAGATGAAGCACCGATATCAACCGATTTGTGTCTTTTTGAGCCAAGGTGCTTAGTAATATCATTAATCCCACCATGTCCAATGCTGAAGTCACTTCTACATTTCTCACACCGTACATCACTTTCTGTTGTTGTTTTTGTAATAAATGGATATTTAGACTGAAGATGTGTATTAAATGTACACTTCCTTTTAGTTTTAGACATTTTGTGTTGTCAAACTAGGCCTACGACCTTAGGTACGATACAGTTAATAACTTTTCTTATCCTTCAAACGTTAAAGATTAACCTAGCTGCAAAAGAAAAAAAAAGGATGCAGGGATAAAAATTAATTAAGGTTATTAATTAAGCAAACATAAAAACATAAAAGCGTTACACTACAACACAACTTTACACAGGGGCCGCTAATGAAACACTGAAACACTAGTCGGGAATCACGGCACTGCCGCACGGCGACATTTATCGTACCAGTTCAGTTTGCAAGTTAGTATTTAGATTTGGAATTCGGAATGTGGCATAATCCTATTAATTCACAAAGGACACCTAATGTCTAATGTAACAGTAATTTTAATAAAGCGGGACATTTATAAAAATTTGCTCCAAATGCGGGACATTTTCGGGACATTTTGAAAAGAGGGACACATGTCATAAATTCGGGACTGTCCCGCCCAAAATCGGGACTCTGATCACCTTACATATCTATCTTACGGTCAAGCAATCGCGGGTCACCTGTTATTTGCCTTTCCACTTATTAAAGATTTTCCTTTAAAGGGGCAGCCACGATTTACAACTTCAAAACTAAAAAATAAAATTTAAACTTAAAACAAAGTTTATTCCTTCAAAGGGCTTTAATATCTCGCGAATTTTAATAAAAATAATCAAAAGATTTTGAATTTACTTTTAAAAGATCTCCAAAAGTACCCCCTTAATACAATTTATGAAAAACTGCCAAATTTATTCGATTTTCACTGAATTTACAATTAAATAATACATACTAATTAGTGTTCAATTTTCATATTGATATTCAGGCAAATAAGTTTTAATTACAAAATAATGGATTATTCAACCACACGTCTAAATTATATATACACAATAATAATAAGCTGAATTATATGGGACCACAAAAAACTTCCTCCACAAATTGAAACATTCCTTGAATAATTGTGAGGCTCTTGTCAAATCTGTTCATATATATATATATAATCTCTTAAGGCTCACATCTATATTTTATTCACTATATGTATGTGATAAAAAAAATTCATCCACAAATTGAATAGCCTTTATTTAATTTGGTCCTTTAGGCGAGCTCTTGTGCATAATCAGAAGAACTGTATTGCTTCCCTCCGTGTATTCGCACCTCGTCAGGGAAATGAAGGCGAAGTTAATTTATACATTCCCGCATGAAAGGATAATGCACGATTACTCCTTCCAATTATATCTGTTTTAAACGTCGGCTTTAGAAATAGCCACATGACCCTAATATATATATATATAGTTCTTCCCCAATAACGACATGTAAGTTTACTTTGTTTTGGACTTCTAGCGACCCGTGCCTAATCCTCCAATTTTTTATTGATTTGAGGCAGGTGCGGGAAATCAGCATGACCTTCATGAACCCACAATTTACCTGCCTCTCTCTCTCTCTCTCTCTCTCTCTCTTGATTTTGTTATTATCGTATTTATTATTATTACTCTCTCTTTCTCTATCTTGAGTATAATATATATATATTATATATATATATATATATATATGAAGTAGAGCGAATTCATTGCATCTACAAATCTATAAATATGCATATATTCGCATTACAACAAGCGAGGGGGACGTACAGGCTATTAGTTAATAAATTCCACCTAATTACTTAAGATTTTAACATAATTTTATCTAGTAACTCCTTCAGCATCACTCGACTGGATCCCAATTATAAATTTAGTATTTAAAATAAATTTTCATCTAGAAATTTAATGATCAATTTTTAAACCCGAAATAAATATTTTAAGCATTTTTTATAAAAGTTCTTAACTTAGCTAGCTGAATAGGCTAGGCTAGCAATTATGAATTTTCATTTTCTCTCTCTCTCTCTTCTCTCTCTCTCTCTCTCTCTCTCTCTTATTATCATTTATTATTATTATTATTATTACTATTATTATTATTATCATCATTATCATTATTATTTTTTACTTTAACGAACCTTTTTGTGAAAAATGATGCCAAATTTATACACCATTAATTAATATTATTATTATTATTACTATCATACACATTTTGAAGTCTTCAGATGAGCCTCAGGACACAATACCATGCTAACATCTCCCTTGGCTCCATCAGCTACTTGTGTGAAGTAAACACACACCACACACACACACACACACACACACACACACACTGTATATGTATATATGTATATATTATCATTATTAAGATTTATTATTACTATTATCATTATTAGGATTTATTATTACTCTTACCATTATTAGGATCTATTATTACTATTACCATTATTAGGATCTATTATTACTATTATTATTATTAGAATGCTTATATGAAAACTCAATTTGAAGTACAATTTTGTTCATCGTTTTTCTCTTAAAGGGGCATTCAAAATTTCTACTTTTACGTATTATATTATATCATAACTCAGAAGCCTGGAAACTTTCTTATATATGTTGGCAGTTGATCAACTATACATACGCTTAGTCACATAGGCGGGGTAAAATTAACTAAATTTCAGCTAAAGAAAGTTGTAATAATTTTATTCATCAATTCGATGACGTGAAACGGCATTGAATAAACACACACACACAGACACACATACACACCCACCCACACACACACAAAAACACAGTGCTGTAACACCGCTCCACGCCGATCAGTGAGATTTAAGCGGCATTAGTTCTGAGCTGTAATTGTATGGCGGATCCCAGGGCACAGACTTTTAAAAATGGAAGCGAATACACTGGGGAGAATAATTAATCGAATGAGTAGGGGTGCCGTATGCATATCGCTAAGTTCATATGACAAAACCTCGGTGGTGTAGTGGTTAGCGTCACTGACTACAAATCCCCCGGTCCCGGGGTCGAGACCCGGTGACAACGGGCGACGCGCAGCAAAACCCAGCTGTTCATCCTTCCACACAATAAAGAAAGTGGGTGGTAGATAAATGGGTAACCTGGGTGGCCTAGTGGTTAAGACACTGAGCTGCTGGTGGGACGTGGTTCGGATCCCACGTATAACTGTAGGCCTAAGGTGGAGTGAAAAGCTTGACCTTCGTCAGAATGAAGAAACTGGTCGGAAGCTAACCAAAGCTAAAAAAGGAAGACCTTTTAAATCCTCATATCTCGGCAAATACGGTACATAGAACCATGAAATTTTAGTATGTTAGTACTAGGTAATTTATGGTTTGTATGCCATCCTTTAGCATTTTATCTGAGAAGTTGGATTTATGGCGAATATTCCAGAAAAATCTTGCTAATCATAGGTCCAAGTTGATAATTAAAGCGATTTTAATTAATTTAAACCAACTGCAGGATGTTTGGACAAGCTTGTCAATAAAATCGATAAAACAGGAGATATCAAAAGAATACCAGGTAGCGGTATTAAATTCGGCCACGAAACAGTACTGATTTAAATCATGTCGATTACGGCCTTTGGGAAAATTTGTCACAGATGATTTATAGGGTGAATGTAAGAAATGTCGCTCAATTACGACAGCTTCTTCTGGAAAAATGGGATGAACTACCACAAGAACAAATCAATAAAGCCATAGATTAGTTCCGTCCTAGACTGAAAAAAGTTGTAGAAGTTCGTGGTAAACATATCGAGCAGTTTTTTTTTAACATCAAGGTAGCACCATATGTAAGTACTTTGTAACTTTTTATCTGCACATACAATGCAGTAGTAGTGTAAATGGAGAATTTCCAGTGGCACAAAGAAATGTTCAATAAATCCGTAATTTTCATTAGTTTTCTTTGAAATCCGCTCACCGTATAGGAAATTTACTTAGTTGTGGGATGTGAAAACAATATGAAATCTGACTATATTTTTGGATTTTACAGCCAAAGTTCGAGGTCTCCCTTTTTTTTTGTCGACCCGATATATAAAGCCGAATTCACATTCGCTTTACTTCTCTCTCTCTCTCGCTATCTATCCGTCCTGCGCATGCACAGATTCGACTATCGTAGAAATTTCTAAGTATAGTATAGCAAATTGGATGCATTCGTTCTCTTTCCAAAAAATACAATCATATCATAGTCGATATATATATATATATATATATATATATATATATATATATATATATATAACTTCTGAACATGAATGAACTAGGACATTTAAGCGAGACAAGAAAACTCAGGACAAATAAAGATGAATATGTAATTGACGTTAATAGTCTTTTTTCTTTTTAAAGTTGTTTGTGCTTGTAATTAGCATATCAAAGCGAAATAGATAAATACCTGGCAGCAGTCTCGAAGGTCACAAAGATCATCAGTTAAGTACTTTCAGAAGAGGCCTTCATTTGCTTAAACTTATCCGCGAATCCATTAACAAATTCAAATAATCAAGCTCGTTGCATATTTCATAGAAAAATACCTTAATTAATTTAGCTTAAATTTATTTCGTCGCTATAACTAACGGTTGGAACACTTGATTGGAATAATTCCAAAAAGCGTTCCACGTAGTAAAACTTTCCAACAAGAATGGGTGCAAGACGTTCATTGCGCAACCTCTCTTCATCGTCTAAGAAGTGCGTAACCATCCGAATCTTCGCGATATCATCGCGAACGTTATAATGAACACAATATCCCTCTAATGAGTCAAACAATTCGTCCACGTACGGGGGTACTACTTCACCATATTCTCTCCCCTTAAAAATTGGAACCTTGGGGATATTACTCGTCAAATAATTATATCTACCGTATCTATTTTCTTAAAAAAAAAACGACAAAGAACAGAAAATGGACTTACAAATGAGGAAGGCGAAGCGAAACAAAGAAAAACAAGAAAGAAAACTTAGCCCTAATACCGTAAATACAACAGAATTGAAACGAAAAAAACTTAAGCGTGACATTACCTATTTCGGTTTAAATAAACACTTAATAAAGTCATCCCAATCGAAGCTACGAAACTTGACGGTCGATTCCGACATATTACTCGAATTGTACGAACTCATTTTAATTTAAACCGAAAAGGCACAATAAAAAACAGACAAACTATTTCCATACCAACACAGTAACTGCAAAAAAGAAAAGACGAAACCTTGCGCATCAACGCTTTACCAATGAAAACCAAGAATGAAAAATTTTTTTTTTGCGTACCGACGCGAAAGAGCGAGAGAAAAAAGGAAAAAAATTCCTTTTCAAGAGTCAACAAACAAACACGCACGAACTATATATATACACACACGACAAGTTAGGTACAATTAATTTCAGAGTCCACTATGAAATGGAAATCAATCCAAAATTCCGTTTTCTGTTATAACAATGCGAGACAATTCAAATTAAAAAAAAATTAAATACCCATTTAAAAAAAAAAATTGACCATATACTTTGCAGAAACTTTTTTTTACATTAAAATATATATTTCACCTATATATTTATATACGAATATACTACATGCAAAAAGAGACATCTGTCAATTTCCTTCTTACAACAAAAAAAGAAGGTTGAATTAAATTGACTGCACTTGGAACTGACTGCACTTGAAACTGACTGCACTTGAAACTGACTGCACTTGAAACTGACTGCACTTGAAACCGACTGACTTGAAACCGACTGACTTGAAACCGACTGACTTGAAACTGACTGACTTAAAACTGACTGATTTGAAACTGACTGACTTGAAACTGACTGAGTTGAAACTGACTATCAAGTATCTCTATATTTCTCTGGGGCGGTTGTCCCTCTGGATGCAACCGACTGACTTGAACTGCTATCAAGTATCTCTATAAACTATAAACTATCTCTATAAACTATCTCTTTCTCTATCCAAGAAATACACAAATAATGCACAATGTGTGCATTATAATAATGCACAATAATTGTAAGTCAATTCAATTCAATAATTTTAAAAAATTGTAAACAAAAATAAAAAATGTAGTAAACATTTCACTTGAATGTACGCGAAGGTACGGTAATATTATGTTTGGTACATAAAATGAAATTATTCTATACTAACTATAATAGTGAAAATAACTCTGTTTCATTAAAAAGAAATGTATCACTGGTGTAGTGAATGTTCACCGTGTTTCTTTTTAATTCTGCCTTGATACTCATTAGTAATGAGTATCAAGCCAGATTCATTACTAACTGTTAATAATACTGAGTTCGCAAATGTTTAGAGATTACTTTAAAAAAAAATATCTGTACTTAACAAGATTTCTACGGCGAAATCCTTGAAGACGTGTCCTGAAGACGTATCTTGCTGGCTACTTGTTCTTGGATGAAGAATAGGCATGGAGAACTTAGAGTCGTGACACACCGGTTCAAGGGTGGATGTGACGAACTGGAAGTCGTGACACATCGGTCAACTGGATGTTGGTTCTAGTTCCAGGGTCTGAAAGACTGAAAGAATCCTGGATGTAGAGGTCGCCAGTTGTTCTATTTCCAGGGTCTGAAAGACTGGAAGAATCCTGATGAAGGGTCGCCAGTTGTTAACCCCTCCGTCTATGGCCTTGGTCGGTTCGAAGTTGACGGGGGTTCTGATTAGGTGGCAGCAACGGATTTGTTACTCTAGTACCGTATAGGAAATCGCAGACGTTTCTCTTATACTACTCTCCGATTTCTTCTTGTGGTGGATCGGAGGATTCTGTGAGGCTTACTAATGTCTCTGAAGGTTCCCCGATTCTTATTATAACGTGTCGGGAAATTATTTTTCTCTACTTAAGACTAAGTTCTCTGAAGAGAGCAAGGCTCGTGGGAGAAGATAAAGACTTTTTCTTAAGGTAATTTACTGCTAAAATGTTACAGGTAATGCTCAGCCTCTAAGTTAGATCAGTCTAGTCAGAATAAACATTGGAGAAATTTTATGGGTCTGATATTATCATGATCTGCCGAGTTAACTAAAAATGGAAATTGAAATATGCCTTCCCATCACGAATTACAAACAAACATGCACATGGGCAAAAATGAAAGGCATTAAAAATTAAACGTTGAGCAGGACATGACTTCATATTTTACATCGAAGAGAGAATGTATACAAGAAATGAACAAGATTACATTATTAAGCTAAGTCTACGAAAATGATCAAGTTGTTTAAAGAGAAATAATTCACTGATTATAAAATAGAAAGCAAATAAAAAATGTGTCCAAACTTGTGCCAGCGTTATACGATTTTGGTCTATATACAAAATGATTACGTAGTTTACAAAGAAATATTTCACCAATTATAAAATAGAAAGCAAATAAAAAATGTTATCCAAACTCGTGTCAGCGTGATACGATTTTGGGCTTCATATGTAAAAATGAATATATGAACAAGAATATAAGGATTATATAAATATACGAAGTATACGAATGGACATAAGAATTATATGAATGAATATAAGACATATGAATGTAAGAATTATTCATTGTTCATTTTTACACCCACACACACATATATACAAGGTGTCCCATAAGTCCGGCATCATAGGAGAAATTCATATTTTTCTATTTCTACAAACCATAATTCGTATTTTTCTCTTTCTACAGGCCATAATGTCTGTGAGCAAGGAAGAACGAATCCAGATAATTCTACTCATAGGAAAGCGGAGTCAAAGAGAGGCCGCTGCTGAATTTAACAGACTGCATCCAGACCGCGAGCCAATAACACAGAGTTGTGTTAGCAGACTTGTTGCAAAGTTTAAGGAAACAGGATCCATAGAAGATAAACCACGCAGTGGACCTTCAAGGAGGTCCACTGACGATGATACAGCGACTGCTATCCAGGCTCATTTTAACAGAAGTCCCAATAAGTCTCTTCGGCGATTGTCCGCCGAGACAGAGACAGGAGTGTCGAAAAGTAGCATCCATCGCATTCTTCAGGCTCATAAATGGCATCCATATAAACTTCAGATCCTACAGAAATTAAGCGAAGATGATCCCGACCGGCGGATGGAATTTTGTGAATGGGCTACGGAACATGCTCGGGATCCAATTTCCCGTCACCATTTTGTTCAGTGACGAGGCTGTTTTTATGGAAATGGTGAGGTAAATCGACAGAACACCGCTACTGGTCTCAAAAACAACCCTCAATGGTATACCTCTTCAAAGGAACAAGGTGCATTTCGGGTGATGGTATGGTGTGGCATTTGGAAGGATCGCATCATAGGCCCCCTCTTTTTCGATGAACATGTCACTGGAGGGACCTACCTACGTATGCTCAAGGAAGAAGCATTTCCCAGTGTCTTGAACGAAGAAGGAAATTTCCCAACATGGTTCCAGCAAGACGGCGCTCCTGCACATTACGGCACCCAAGTAAGGAAATACCTGTACCAACAATTCCCTGGTTATTGGGTAGGACGTCGTGGGCCTGTGGAATGGCCAGCTAGAAGCCCGGATCTCACGCCACTAGATTTTTATCTCTGGGGCTACTTGAAAGCGCTGGTATACGCAGAGAAAATGAGGAGTGTTGAACATTTGCGGCAGCGCATTATTGGGGCATGTAACACCATTACTCCTGACATCATTCACCGTGTGCTTGCTGACTGGGTATCACGTCTGAATTTGTGTATTAAAAACAATGGTGGACATATTGAGCACGTTCTATAAATAAAAGCTTTTGTTTTGCCTTTTTTATTATTTTTCCTATGATGCCGGACTTATGGGACACCCTGTATATATATATATATATATATATATATATATTATTTTTGCAAATATTACTTTGATATATAATTTTAACATTAAAAAATATATTGTCAGTATCTGTTTACGAGGTAAGATCTGCATGGAAACAATTCCCTCCTCCATCAAACCTCGCAAATGAATCAGGATGCTACAGAGTGTAAACCACAAGTTGAATCTATAGAGCAGACCATCAATGATCGAAAATAAAAATATCTATTTACCCATTGTTAGTTAATGATTTTTGCTCTTACACTCTTAAATAAAAATAAAATGTCTCACTTTAAATTTCAAACATTCTCTCTCAGTGAGATTAAGCGACGTTATTCTGGGGCAGTAGTGGGATGGGAGCCCATCTTCCATGTACAGATGATGTGATGACCTATGGTTGGGTTTTTCACGTAATGTTTCTTTGCATCATATAACGTTATATCTGCTGCGAAAGAGACTAAATGACCACGAACTTTTCTTCTTTTCATCTTTATAATCTTGTATATTAATTACATTCAGACCATCGTAGAAGATAAACATGAGCGTATGTAAGAGACTATTTAAACCATTCAGTATCGAGTATTGCTCAGCATTCAGCCGAACGATTAACGATTCTAAGCGACGTTCAAACTGTTCAGTAGTTGTATGAGAGGTATCAGCATCATTTAACAATTATTTTAAGACGACTTTTAGTCATTGAAATTTAGATGCAAAATGGATATAGCAGATTTTACGCCTTTTTTTTTTTTTTTACAAGAAATTAGTTGCACGTATTCAGTAAAAACATGTTTTAATATACGATAACCTGGTTATTATATATATAATGATTGACAGATTATTAACTTCGTGCTATATTTGAAACTTAACCTTTTCAGGCTGTAAGCCTACTGAAAATTTTTTCACTAAAAACAATATCAACAGATAACACAGGTCAACAAAAAAATTTTTTTTTCGTTGCCAAGGAAATTCGTACGAATTTAGGGTATTTTGGGGTTGCTGAATTCCAAAATGAAAGTAGTTTTTCCGATTTGGCTCTAGTTCTTGAGATAATGAATACCCTCAATTAATAGGAAACGTAACCATAACGCGTGCATATGGAAACTACCGGAACATCTAGATGGTGAGACCGAATAAAATGCCATTATGTATTTCATGTGTTTACTTTGTATGATTTGAGACAATTCAATGCGATTTGTAAGTAGGCTCCGCCTGAACATTAATTTTTTGCATTTTTACGTGTTTCAATGGGGTACCAATTATCTCATAAATTAGAGCCAATCTAGCAAAACCGATGTCATATTCGGAATCAGCACCACAAGTTACCCGAAAATCACTCTAATATGATTGGCAATAAAATGAGTGTTGACCAGTGATAATCGTTGTATACCATTCTGTACTCTAAAATACGTACAAGATGGGAATTCATGCTAATAAAAAATTTAATTTATTGAGCAGACAAAAATGTAGACTTAATTACGTCGTCGTCATCGCCAAAGACATCGGATTCATCCGTAAATATAACTGTTGTCAAGCTCCATTCTGTCTGTATAAATCCCGAATCATCACGTTTGAGCTTTAGAGTGCGTTGCTGAACAGGACTCGGGAGATCAATCCCTGTAGGAGGGCATTTATGATGGGCCCACAGATCTGGAGATGGTGATATCCATCTTGCGTACAACCACTCGAACTCTGACCCTGACGATGATGAAACTGTGGACGAGACTTTAAGCGGTTTATGTCACATGAGCCCTATGAACATTCTGTAGCTGTAGATACAGTTTCTTCGTCGCTCATGTCTGAAAAATCCAACCTAAAGGTTGGTAAAATAACAAACATGGTGTTAGTTAAACTGTATGCGTAAATCATTTTCCATGAAAAGGCCACATCTTTTGATTATGAGCTGCATGTATTTTACATAGAATAGAGTAATTTAATAGATTGTCTACTGAATTTCATAAAAATAACATCGTAATTATACATTTTTTAAATTCCTATCGAAATAAGCACCCATTTATTAACAATTGTTAGTTTTAAATACAGAAGTTTTATACAACCCATTGATCATGTTACCTTCATATCTTTCTGACAGGTGATTCATCTGTGGAGCATGATTCGACACTAATTCTTAGTTCTGCACGGCGTTTTCTGCACGATGTCGAGGTACTTGGGGACGTTTGATTCCCCTCAAATACGCTAGTTGGACCACTGAAACAAAGGATAAAAATGATGTGAGTTTTCGTTATTAATGATACAGTTTACGGCAGCATAACTGATTGCTATGGTATGTTGTTTACGCAATTAAACGTACGGTATTTTATTATCATATTTCTTCACTATCTGGATTTAAGATGTGACCACTCAAGGTTCTGGAAATTTTTATTGTTCTCAGAACGAAATAATAAGTCAGCATTTAATATATACTGTACTGTGGCATGATGTGGTTAGTTTAAAATGATTATTTCTGTAAAGTAAATAGCATTGGGGCTTACTTCACTCGAAACCCTTCGAAAAAACGATCGGTTATTTAAAATGTATGTGCAAATCAACTTTATATCATGTCCCTGATACAATATACAAAAGTAGTTAGCAATATACAGAAAGAACAAGCCGAGAAATAGAATTACACATTAATAAGCTATAGTGACGAGGCTTATTCCAGATTTTGACTAGTATATCGTTACTGCTTGGATTTAAACAAATTTATACAAAATATCTAGCTGGAACAATATCATGAACCTTATGCACGTATTATTTTAATGTGACTACATTACTGAATTTAGTAGGCTTAACTAATAATGATAATTTCGGTAAGAAGTTGTGAACAGTTCTTCTGTGGATCTGTTCAAGAAAAGGTTAGACCGAATCTTGCACACTATTTGAGGGTGGTAGAATTTTTCCCTGGCACCCGTTGCCATTGGTACTTCCTTGGTATGGGCCGCAAGACCTTTTGAGGTACTACTTTTCCTTGTAACTCCTTGTAACTCCTTGTAACTCTCTCTCTCTCTCTCGCTCATGATCAACGCTGTCATTATTTTTGGTACTAATGGAATACGTCACATTACACCACTGCGACACAAAACATACGAATTTTAGAGTTCCTTTGCACGTGTTCTGAATTGTCAACGCTAAACTACTATATGCTTTTTTAGTGTACTGTTCAACCATTGATGACGTGAGCTTGGTCTTCCAAACCTGTTTGTTATGCTGTTATGACAAGTAGTTGACAGTAGTTAAAAGTACTCGCCATCTTATTATTTTATTCATCCTCAAATGCCGGTTTTCTTAGGACATCCCCTTTTCTCCTGATCCGAATCAGATTGAGAATCGGTGAATTTGAAAGTGAAAGTCAAAAAAAGAATCCAGGATTCCATGAAGATGTTTGTTTTGCAACAAAAACAGTTTGGTAGACCGCAATAGCCCTGGAGTTGTGCCAAAACTTTTTTATGTTCATACCCAACAGGCTCAAATCAATCACTGATGCCATGTGAGAGCTCACTAAATATTACAGTAACTGCGAAATAAAGGTGTAAATCCTTAAACGTAGTTTGATTTCGAACAGTACGAGAAATTATTAAAAAATTTCTGGTTTGTTGATAAAAATGTTTGGGGAAACCTTTTTTGGGAATCTTTCATAGAAAATTGATGAACACGAATAAAAATGAATAAAAACATGAATAAAGCAGTAATGAATTATGTGTCTTATTTTATTAATTATGTATACTGTAGGTTCAGGGTGTGTATAAAGTAACGCGAGTGAAGAGACAAATCTGATTTGAATTATATTAACGCGAGTGACCATGGACAAGTAATATTTATTACACGTACACTGTCGTACATTATAACAACTGTATATTTGGTAGTAAGATTTATAAGAGTTGCTGAAAATGTTTTCACGACTTAAAAAACAAGCTGAAACTCGTTTAAACCAGTTCAAATCGGATTTATCTCTTTACTTGCGTTACTTTATGCACACCCTTTATGTTGTCACTGTGTAAATGGATTTTCGATAACCTAAAGTGATAACTGCATTATTTCATTTGGTGACTTTTACTCTATGTCTAAACGTGTTATAATTAATTACTAAGTCCCCTTTTGTGATGAATTTTGTGTTGTGTTGGATGTTAAAGTAATTTTGGAAATTGTCCGAATATACTTTATTTGTAAATAACAAAAAGTGTCCTCCATGTATCTTTTATATCTAATACACACCATTCGTATCTTTTGTATAGCGTGGGTTTGAATGTTTTGACATTGTTGAAGCCAACAATTTTCACAATGGCGGAGAAACTTTTAGCTTGGTACCTGTCAGTGATGAACCCATAGTTGGAGATCTATTTGTTGGTGTAATTTGCATCCAATATGAAATACATTTATATGGCGACCAGAATCAAAATTTTATTTGAAATGTTTTTTATTATGCCATTTTTAAATTTCAAATGCCAAAAATATAATAACTTCATTTTGGATATAATAATTCACTTTAGAAATACCTTTGCAATAATACGTATGAAAAAATAAGAGCGCTTTAGTATTCCTTTTTACCTAATGTTAAGTTAAGGTTCTCTAAAAGCCTATCCTTAAATTATATAAAATTATATAGCGCCATTTAGCAATGGTCAAACAATTATTTATGATAAACTAATACTAGGCTGAGTTTTTAGTTTTGTATATGATTTAAATACTCTCTGAATTGAGTGATATAGGAAATTTTGCGATTTCTTAAACAATAATTGAAAACAACAAACAATTAAAAAGTTGAATTAATTGTACATTTAAAATCTTATATTACACAGAGAATTAACGCAATAAGTAAAGTGCATTGCCTATACCAGTGGTTCCCAATCTAGGGTAAATTAACCCACTGGGATAATGACAACTATTTTGTCGGGTAATGACACGCGATCCAGAAGTTAAAAAAAATATCTAATGATTCGGGTAATAGAGCTTGACTAGCAAAAGGTCGGCGCTACGCGCCGATTTTGCTAGATCTGCGGTGCTTCGGCTGAATTGGCCTACGGCGTATTTTATTTTGAACATCAGTAGCCCTTTATCTGGATATCATTCCTATTCCTCTCACCTTGGGCCTCAGTAATTGGGGTGCCTGCGGCCTTCCAGTTACTGGCAAACCAATTATTCATTCAATAAAACTACAGAAAAGAACGCAGCCATGAAAATCTAAAGCTTCACAAATCTTAATACAATGAGCTCGGATTTGAAGCCTAAGATTTTCATGACTGCGTTCATTTCTATAGTTTTATTGACCAAATAACTGAACCGACAGTAATTGGGGGCCCTTGAACATCAGTAGCCCTTTATCTGGATATCATTCCTATTCTTCTCACCTTGGGCCTCAGTAATTGGGGTGCCTGCGGCCTTCCAGTTACTGGCAAACCAATTATTCATTCAATAAAACTACAGAAAAGAACGCAGACATGAAAATCTAAAGCTTCACAAATCTTAATACAATGAGCTCGGATTTGAAGCCTAAGATTTTCATGACTGCGTTCATTTCTATAGTTTTATGGCCCGCCAAATCATAGTTTTCATTGTTTCGAGTGCATCAATAATATTGTTATAGTGTTCCATTAGTTGTGATAAGCATGATCTTCCTGACCGAATCGATGTTGGTTATCATTTTTTTTTTGAGTTCCCCATTAACCCACTCCCTCCCCCATTACCCACCCCTCTCCCCCAATACTCCCTCCCCCACCCCTCTCCCCATTTACCCCCACCCTTCCCCCATTACACCCAAGGGGGGAAGGGGGCTGGCACCTTGCAAAGGATAATTTTTTTTTGGTTACATATATATATCGCATCTATTTTTCTGAGTTTCCCATTAACCCCACCCCCTCCCCCATTACCCACCCCTCCCCCATTTTGTGCCAAAATTATGATTAAAAATGAAGAAATGGGAAGAACTGTACCCCTAAAAGGGGAGGGGCAGGATTTATGTTAGGGAGTTTTTTTTAGCATGGGCACTGCACAATAAAAAGACGCATTGAATGGTGAAAACCGCATTGTTCTACACCAATTGTAGCGACCTGTAGGTGTGCGCAAAAAAAACTGTTATATATATATATATATATATTATATATATATATATTATATATATATATATAGGCTTCATTTCTGAAATAGTATATTAGACTAGCAAAAGGACGGCGCTACGCGCCGATTTTGCTAGATCTGCGGTGTTTCGGCTGAATTGTGGGCCTACGGCGTATTTTATTTTGAACATCATAGCCCTTTATCTGGATATCATTCCTATTCCTCTCACCTTGGTCTCAGTAATTGGGGCCTGCGGCCTTCCAGTTACTGACAAACCAATTATTCATTCAATAAACTACAGAAAAGAACGCAGCCATGAAAATCTAAAGCTTCACAAATCTAATACAATGAGCTCGGATTTGAAGCCTAAGATTTTCATGACTGCGTTCATTTCTATAGTTTTATTGACCAAATAACTGAACCGACAGTAATTGGGGGCCCTGCGGCCCGCCAAATCATAGTTTTCATTGTTTCGAGTGCATCAATAATATTGTTATAGTGTTCCATTAGTTGTGATAAGCATGATCTTCCTGACCGGAATCGATGTTGGTTATCATTTTTTTTTCTGAGTTTCCCCATTAACCCCACCCCCCTCCAACACCCCTCTCCCCATTTACCCCACCAATTTTTTTTCTGAGTTTCCCCATTAACCCCACCCCCTCCCCATTACCCCACCCCTCGATCTTCCTGACCGGAATCGATGTTGGTTATCATTTTTTTTTCTGAGTTTCCCCATTAACCCCCCCCTCCCCCATTACCCCACCCCTCTCCCCCAATACCAATTGGGTAACCATACAAAAAAGGTTGGGAACCACTGGCCTATACAATGAAATATTTTGACACAAAATTTGGAGTTCTGCAGGGTTTTCCATAAGTACCTTTATCCCTTAACCTTTTCCTGCTAGAATAGGGTGAGGGGTAAAGTGGGTAAAGGAACTTATGGGACACTGTATAACGCTACTTTTACAGCCGGTGTGGGTTAAGTAGGCAAAGAAATGTATCTAATATACTATTTCAGAAATGAAGCCCTATATATATATATATATATATTATTTTAGGAGAAATCCAATGACAAGGAGAAATGTAAATGCCATGAAAAGTCTTCTTTAATGCGCAACGTTTCGAGCAATACGCTCATCTTCAGGCTGTTTAATAACAATGTGAAATTAAAATCAATATTGAATGAAAAACAAACAGAAAATTTCTATAACCTATTCGTAAAGACAAATTTTAAAAGACTGAGAAAAGAGGGTTAAATTCTAAGTTATACAGATTTACATATAAAAATTAAGAAGTATTTTTAAATACATATAGTAAATGTGAAATTAATACACTGGAAAAATTAACAATAGTACACTGGAATAATGAACTAACTACCTTACACTGCAGTTTCCGAGGCTACTAATTTGAGCAGAGGCAAACGGGAAACAAGAGATGGCGAGGGCGATTGGGGAAGGGGGATTATAAGGAATTGGGGAAGGAGGAGGGATCATAGCAAATTGAGAGGGACGGCGATGAGTCAACATTTAGACTAGGGGACAATGCTTTAATGAAAAGCGATTCTAAAATTCTTAGTGAGTTGGGACAAGTATTACAACCAAGAATTTTAAAATTGTCTAAAGTGACATCAATTTTACATTTATGCTGTGTTCCGAATACTAGGCTTCTTAGTTTTTAAAATTTTACCTGTTCGGCCACTTATTCCCATATGCGAATAAAATCTAGCCCTGAGAGAGCGAACAGTGCTGCCATGTAATTCCCAAGGAGACACCTAGGGCAGGTAAATAAATATACAACACCGCTACGCAACGAGTCAGGGGTTCGATCCTTCGCTGAGAAAAAGCTACCTAAAGACGTTTTATTAATAAATATGATGCGGAAATCAGTATGATAAAAAAATTTCCTTAACAATTTTGTAAATTTAAGCTTAAATTCCTTATTCAAAGGACCCATTTCAGGTACCAAGAAATATTTTATATCCTTCGGCACTGTAATACATGGAAGTTGAGGGCTATAAACATTATTTAAGAAGGATCTAATTAGTTTGTCTACATATTGAACAGGAAAACTATTATTAGTAAAGTATGATCTTAGATTATTAAATTCATCATTAAGTAAGGTAAAATTAGAGGTCAAATTATATCCTCTGAACAGGAGAGTTTTAATACAAGACATCTTATAGTTGAAATCAGTAAAACTAAAAAAATTCATGCCCAAACCAGTGAAAGTGGGTTTCCTGTAAACTGATGTAGTAATAGAATCACCGTTTTTCGAAATTAAAAGATCTAAGAAGGGGGAGGGAGCCATTTTGCTCAGTTTCCATTGTATACGTTATATTGGGGTGCAAAGAATTTAGGAAGTTAAAGAATTGTTGCGCTTGTACCGCATTATCAAAGACTGCTATCGAATCATCAACGAAGCGTCGATAGAAAATTGGCTTGAGATGAGTGGGAGATTGTCTAAAAATTACACTTTCTAAATGAGTCATAAAAAATCAGCTGCTAACGGTCCGACAGGTGATCCCATCCCTACCCATCAATTTGTTGGTAAACCTTATTGTTGAAAGTGAAATAGCATTGTTTGAAGACCAATTCTAAAAGTTCCTTAAATGAGACAATGAAAAACCATGAAAATTATCAACTGAGCTAAAAACCCTATCTAAAATAATGGCAATAGTTTCAGATACAGGTACATTTGTGAAAAGTGACTTTACATCAAAACTGACAAAAAACTTTTTTGAATCGAAGTTTTTACCAAGGAGGTCTTTTTGGAATTCAAACGAGTTATTTATAGTGTAAGCATTTTTCGCAAAGGGGACAGGAGACGAACAACAAATTTTGCCAATTGAAAGGTGGGTAAGTTATACGAAGCTAAAATAGGACGGAGAGGTGTTCCAGCTTTATGGATTTTAGGCAGACAGTATAATTGAGCAAGATTAGCACCAGATGCGAACAACTGAGAGTAAGTATCATTTTTTATTATCTTTAAGGACTTTAGTCGTGACAGAAATCTATTAACCTGGTCTTCTAACCTTACAATGACTTTATTTACAGGTTCTAGAATTTGTTTGAATTTAGTAAGATCACTTAGGATTTCATTAGTTTTGTTTATGTAGTCCGATTTATTCAAAATAACCACTCCGTTACCCTTGTCTGGTCTAGTCACAACAATCTCCTGGTTCTTTGCCAAATTCTTAATACACTGCAAATCACTCTTCCTAAATATGAAAGATTGAAATTTAAGATTTCTAAGTTTAAGAAAAAATTCTTGAGTTAAATTTGAGAACTGACATTTGAAATTATTGAATCCCCACATGGGGAACATTTTTCAAGCCATTGAAAAATTTTTCAAAGTAAAGAAAAAACGAAGGCTTATATATTTGAAACAACGGAAGCTTAAATTGCAAACCAAGTGACAGTAAAAACTTTTCCCGAGGGGAGAGTGTGTAACTAGAAAGATTCGAAATTACCTTATCTGAATTGAAAAAATTTGGTGAATTCATTCCCAAAGCCTTTAACTTACGTTCATGTGTTTCCAAGATGGTAGAGTGAAATTTTTCTAGTTCACGTTGTACAACGTGAACTAGAAAAATTTCACTCTACCATCTTGGAAACACATGAACGTAAGTTAAAGGCTTTGGGAATGAATTCACCAAATTTTTTCAATTCAGATAAGGTAATTTCGAATCTTTCTAGTTACACACTCTCCCCTCGGGAAAAGTTTTTACTGTCACTTGGTTTGCAATTTAAGCTTCCGTTGTTTCAAATATATAAGCCTTCGTTTTTTCTTTACTTTGAAAAATTTTTCAATGGCTTGAAAAATGTTCCCCATGTGGGGATTTCAATAATTTCAAATGTCAGTTCTCAAATTTAACTCAAGAATTTTTTCTAAACTTAGAAATCTTAAATTTCAATCTTTCATATTTAGGAAGAGTGATTTGCAGTGTATTAAGAATTTGGCAAAGAACCAGGAGATTGTTGTGACTAGACCAGACAAGGGTAACGGAGTGGTTATTTTGAATAAATCGGACTACATAAACAAAACTAATGAAATCCTAAGTGATCTTACTAAATTCAAACAAATTCTAGAACCTGTCAATAAAGTCATTGTAAGGTTAGAAGACCAGGTTAATAGATTTCTGTCACGACTAAAGTCCTTAAAGATAATAAAAAATGATACTTACTCTCAGTTGTTCGCATCTGGTGCTAATCTTGCTCAATTATACTGTCTGCCTAAAATCCATAAAGCTGGAACACCTCTCCGTCCTATTTTAGCTTCGTATAACTTACCCACCTTTCAATTGGCAAAATTTGTTGTTCGTCTCCTGTCCCCTTTGCGAAAAATGCTTACACTATAAATAACTCGTTTGAATTCCAAAAAGACCTCCTTGGTAAAAACTTCGATTCAAAAAAGTTTTTTGTCAGTTTTGATGTAAAGTCACTTTTCACAAATGTACCTGTATCTGAAACTATTGCCATTATTTTAGATAGGGTTTTTAGCTCAGTTGATAATTTTCATGGTTTTTCATTGTCTCATTTTAAGGAACTTTTAGAATTGGTCTTCAAACAATGCTATTTCACTTTCAACAATAAGGTTTACCAACAAATTGATGGGTAGGGATGGGATCACCAGTCGGACCGTTAGCAGCTGATTTTTTATGACTCATTTAGAAAGTGTAATTTTTAGACAATCTCCCACTCATCTCAAGCCAATTTTCTATCGACGCTTCGTTGATGATTCGATAGCAGTCTTTGATAATGCGGTACAAGCGCAACAATTCTTTAACTTCCTAAATTCTTTGCACCCCAATATAACGTATACAATGGAAACTGAGCAAAATGGCTCCCTCCCCTTCTTAGATCTTTTAATTTCGAAAAACGGTGATTCTATTACTACATCAGTTTACAGGAAACCCACTTTCACTGGTTTGGGCATGAATTTTTTTAGTTTTACTGATTTCAACTATAAGATGTCTTGTATTAAAACTCTCCTGTTCAGAGGATATAATTTGACCTCTAATTTTACCTTACTTAATGATGAATTTAATAATCTAAGATCATACTTTACTAATAATAGTTTTCCTGTTCAATATGTAGACAAACTAATTAGATCCTTCTTAAATAATGTTTATAGCCCTCAACTTCCATGTATTACAGTGCCGAAGGATATAAAATATTTCTTGGTACCTGAAATGGGTCCTTTGAATAAGGAATTTAAGCTTAAATTTACAAAATTGTTAAGGAAATTTTTTTATCATACTGATTTCCGCATCATATTTATTAATAAAACGTCTTTAGGTAGCTTTTTCTCAGCGAAGGATCGAACCCCTGACTCGTTGCGTAGCGGTGTTGTATATTTATTTACCTGCCCTAGGTGTCTCCTTGGGAATTACATCGGCAGCACTGTTCGCTCTCTCAGGGCTAGATTTTATTCGCATATGGGAATAAGTGGCCGAACAGGTAAAATTTTAAAAACTAAAAGTCGAGTATTCGGAACACAGCATAAATGTAAAATTGATGTCACTTTAGACAATTTTAAAATTCTTGGTTGTAATACTTGTCCCAACTCACTAAGAATTTTAGAATCGCTTTTCATTAAAGCATTGTCCCCGTCTGAATGTTGACTCATCGCCGTCCCTCTCAATTTGCTATGATCCCTCCTCCTTCCCCAATTCCTTATAATCCCCCTTCCCCAATCGCCCTCGCCATCTCTGTTTTCCCGTTCCTCTGCTCAAATTAGTCAGCCTCGGAACTGCAGTGTAAGGTAGTAGTTCCATTATTCCAGTGTACTATTGTTAATTTTTCCAGTGTATTAATTTCACATTTACTATATGTATTTAAAAATAACTTCTTAATTTTTATATGTAAATCTGTATAACTTAGAATTTAACCCTCTTTTCTCAGTCTTTTAAAATTTGTCTTTACGAATAGGTTATAGAAATTTTCTGTTTGTTTTTCATTCAATATTGATTTTAATTTCACATTGTTATTAAACAGCCTGAAGATGAGCGTATTGCTCGAAACGTTGCGCATTAAAGAAGACTTTTCATGGCATTTACATTTCTCCTTGTCATTGGATTTCTCCTAAATATTAAATTGAAGCTCTGTAGAAGCAACCCGCATGATTATATATATATAATATAATATATATATATATATCCCCGCAAGGGGGTTCTAAGCTCGAGCTCTTGAGTGCTCTTGTGCTCGTTTGTACGTGCTTGTTCCTGGAGGTTTCACGTGCGCCCTCCCGGCCCTAGCACCCAAGGATGATGGGGCTCGACCCTGCAGTCCTTGTCATCCTTGGTCTTTTTCCACTTCGACTGTCCCCTCCACCCTTTCTTTTTCCTCTGTCTTTCCTCTCACTTTTTCTTGTTTTTCCGCCGAGATATGCCCTTTTAAATAGAGGCGAATCGGTTCTTCCCGAACTTTAAAAAAAAAAAAAAAAAAAAAAAATATATATATATATATATATAGGGTGGGGCACGGGAACCAAGTGTTTTTGGAATAATCAGGAAAATGATATTTATTTTTGTAAAGAAAATATATTGGTAGAACAACATTCGTAAGAACATAGCATTTCATGTCATAATAATCATGTACCGAAAATTATATCTGGCATATGATGTCCTTGGCCGTCGACGCATTGTTGAAGGCGTTTACGAAAATTGGCCTCCACTCTTCCCAGCAGGTCTCTGTTGATTTGGATGATTTGTTGACGGATCGCTTCCTTCAATGCATCTAATGTACGGGGCTTGTCCTCGTAGACACGTGACTTGAGGTACCCCCATAGAAAGAAGTCACATGTGGACAAGTCAGGGGACCGAGGGGGCCATGCAATGTCACCAAATCTCAAAATGAGATGGTTGGGAAACAGGGGGCGAAGAACAGCCATTGACGCTCTGGCGGTGTGTGGCGTGGCCCCATCTTGCTGAAACCACAAATGTCGACGAGCAATACGCCTTCTTCGTAACTCAGGGATGAAAAAGGTGTTCACCATCTCAATGTAACGCCCAGATGTTATGGTAACGGTAACCCCATTTTGTTCGAAGAAATAGGGACCGATGACGCCAAACTTTCCCACCGCGCACCAAACTGTAACCTTAGGGCTATGCAGCGGTTTTTCATGGAGTTGTCGCGAATTTTCAGCAGCCCAATACCGACAGTTTTGATTGTTGACGGCCCCATTAAGGTGGAAATGGGCTTCATCACTCATTACCACCATCATGTTTTCATTCTGCTCATAAAGTGCAAGCATTTCCTGTGCAAAATTCAGTCGTTGGGGGCAATCGTTTACATTCAATTCCTGCACCATCGCTAACTTGTATGGGTGAAAATGTAATTCTTCATGCAAAATCCGTCTAACAGTACGATTGCTGATTCCGAGTGCAGCTGAATGTCTCCGAGCAGAGCGGCCTGGGCTTTGCAACATCGCTTGTCTGACCCTTTCAACGTTCTCTGGAGTACGCACAGTGCGTTGCGGCCCCTTCGGTTTTGTTTTCATTATTGAGCCTCCTGTTCGAAGATTGTTAACCCAACGTAAGATTGTGTCACGAGCGGGAACAGAGTCATTTCGATGAATGTTGAATCTGCGGCGAAACGCACGCTGAACTGGTCACTGACTCGCCACTCCTAACAAAATGATCATACGCGAACATGCGGTGTTCTAACGTCCACTGCTCCATGATGGCACCTGAAAGATAAAGGTGAGTGTTAGTTAAAGTTAAATGCTATGAACCCAGGAATGGAATGCTACCTACCGCACGCCCCTCCCATTCCTAATGGCCGATTACTAGCTATTCAAAAAACACTTGATTCCCGTGCCCCACCCTGTATATATGTAACAGTTTTTTTGCGCACACCTACAGGTCGCTACAATTGGTGTAGAACAATGCGGTTTTCACCATTCGATGCGTCTTTTTATTGTGCAGTGCCAATGCTAAAAAAAAAATTCCCAAAGATAATTCCTTCCCCGCTTTTAGGGGTACAGTTCTTCCCATGCCTGTACACACATTTTTTTAATTTTTCATTTTTAATCATAATTTTTGCACAAAATAAGTCAATATTTACTAAACATTTAATATCATTCGATTCACAAAAGATTTATTTATCGATTCAATTTAAAAAAGTATATATTTTTAAAATTCATAAAGAACTCTGCAAAAAACTAAAAACAAACATGCATTTTTAAAATTCAATGATTTTTATACAAAATATTTTGATATTTGTTATAATTTTAACATTTTTCGATTCACAAAAGATTTCTTTATCGATTCAATACAAAAAATTACATAATTAAAACGGGCAATTTAAATAAACACGAGTTTAAAGTTAAATGAGCCACACGAAATTATTTACCGTGACTTTTGTGCGTTTTATTACTGGCTTTTGTACAAATAATTTTACGTATACACAAACAATTTGATAGGATATTGATTTATCATTCTATTTTTTGTTGTCATAGAAATACGTTAATTAAGTTATCTGATTATATGCGCTTTTATAGTTGAAGATCATTTTTAGAAAATTATTTATTTTCCCACTTTAAAATATTACAAAATTTCTATTAGGTATCCTAATATCATTATGCCTGTCGCTGTAAGAAAATAGCATTTATTTTCCATTTCATGAAAATTTCGGACCCCCTAGGCCTACAAAACCAATTTTCCCCTTTTCTTTATAAAAAATTGTTGATTTTCGGAAGTCTTTCGGTTATAAATTTGTACCAGTCTATTGTTTATCTATATAATAATAATAATAATAATAATAATAATAAAAAGACGTGTGTGTGTGTGTGTGTGTGTGTGTGTGTGTGTGTGTTCCAGCCATCAGCCATAACTCCAAAATGGAAGCAGTTACAAACATGAAACTTCACACAGATATTGATTAGGTCCCGAGGTTGTGCACGTGGGTGTTAATAAATTAAATAATTAATTTAAAACATTAAATGACGTCATCAAGATCATTACGAAACCTATGGTAAAATTATTGAATACCCGGTTAGGTTCATTGAATGCCAGGTTAGGTCATCTGTACGCCCTTGACGATTGGTTAGGTTAAGTCGTGATATTTTCTTTGGCTTTAACGAAAATATCATGACTTAACCTAACCAATCGTCAAGGGTGTACAATTAACCTAACCGGGCATTCAATTAACGTACCCGGCATTCAATTAATCTAATTGGGCATTCAGTTGACCTAACCGGCCATTTAATTAACCTAATCGGGCATTCAGTTGACGTGACTGGGCATTCAATTAACCTAACCTGGCATTCAGTGTACCTAACCGGGCATATATATATATAGCGTTCAACATCCAACCCGGCAACGCCGGGTCGCTCCGCTAGTGATATACCTATAACCGAGAGGTGCTTCCCGCAAGACGAATGGAGGAAAGCTGTTTAATAAAGGGTGATCCAGAGAAATGGGACCCAAAAGAAACCCCTGTAACTCTTAAAGTATACGTCCTTTTATAAAATCATACGCATCATTCGAAAGAGGATAGTTACAAGTTTGTACAGGATTGTACAGGTTTTGACAATACAAGACAAGATAAGATACAAAACAAAATAAAAGTGTTAGTTAAAACTAACCCTTCAAGATGACTGCATGGACTGTGGAACAGCTGCGTTTCATAACTGAGCAATATTATGAGGATGGAAGAAGTGTAGTTTCAGCTCAAAGATCTTTCAAGACAAATTTTCAGATGTCAAAATCACCTTCCAAGAAAGTAATCCGTCGGTGTGTCAGAAATTTTTCCCTAACTGGCAGCATTGGAAAAAGAAAACCAACTGGAAGAGTGCGCACAGCAAGGATAGACGAGATCATTAACAGAACTCATGAAATTGTACAGGATAATCCTAACATAAGCATCAGACGTGCTTCTCAGCTGTTAGGAGTTGGATATGGAACAACACACCGTATATTCAAGCAAAATTTAATGCTCTTTCCCATATAAAATTCAAACAGTGCAACAACTAAACGATGGAGATTTCGCACGAAGACGACAATTCTGTCAATGAATCCAACAGAAGGTAATGACACCGCCAATTTTCTAGCAACTTTGATTATGTCAGACGAAGCCCATTTTCACTTGAATGGAACTGTAAACAAACAAAATTGTCTTTCTGGGCAACAGAAAATCCATTGAATATTACCGAAGTCCCGTTGCATAGTCAGCGTGTAACTGTTTGGTGTGGTCTTACTGCATCTCAGATCATAGGGCCGTACTTTTTCGAGGATTCCACCGGAAACACGGTCACTGTAAATGGTGATCGCTACGAAAAAATGTTGACCGATTTCCTTATTCCTAAATTAAGAGATCTTTGTCTAGAAAACCACTGGTTCCAACAAGACGGAGCTACCTGCCATACCACGAGGAACTGCATGGCAGTTTTGCGTCAAACGTTTCCAGGCGAGTTAATCTCAAGATTTGGAGACGTTGAATGGCCCGCAAGGTCTCCGGATTTTTCTCCCTTAGATTATTATCTCTGGGGATATTTAAAGAGTAGGGTCTACAGAAATAACCCAACGACCTTGCAAGAATTGAAGGCCGCCATCACAAATGAGATACAGGCCATACCACCGCACACTCTTGCAAAAGTGATGCAGAACTTACAAGCGAGAACACTGGAATGCTTGTCAACTAATGGAGCACATTTGAAAGGAGTCATTTTAAAAAAAATAAATATTTCATAATAAACTTGTAACTCTACTCTTTCGAATGATATATAGTTTTTATGAAAGGAATTAAATATTAAGAATATTTGGCTTTTTTTTATGGGTCCCATTTATCTGGATCACCCAGTACTTTAACTGGCAAATCCTGAGGACATTAGACTTGAGTGATTTGGCTTGATAACTGTCGCCTTTATTCTCTGCTTTTATATGACTGGGACAGAAGAACTTTTAATGGCTTTTGGTCTGAAGGCTTTTGGAACTCGTCTATGGTGGCGTGTGGGAAAATTTTACGAGTCTGACATTTGATTCTGGACCACTACGAAATTAAGGTGGCGCTTGGTATCCGAAGGAACCATTTTCGTCGCCAGTCCAAATGTAACGTTCATTAAAGAAAATATCGTTTCTCGTTGTAACCTAACATTGATACCTGTTGTAACCTAACAGTGATGAAGTGTTTTACGACCATATCTCTCTCTCTCTCTCTCTCTCGTATATATATTAGTGGTTGACCGGATATCCGCATCATTTTTAACATCCGCACTTCTGGCTGCGGATGTTATGCGGATATTACCTCTAATAAATTATGCAATTTACAATTAAATTAGCTTATAAAGTAGCTTATAAGGCCCAGTCATGCACATTTCATGTAAAGTATTAATTATTAATGAACAAACACATATATAAACGTCAAAATATAAATACCTGGTAACACAGAAAATTGAATGAAACTTGTTTCATTGAATTTTCTCTGGCTGAAACTCTTGAGAAACTAGCGGAGCGACCCGGCGTTGCCGGGTTGGATGTTGAACGCTATATATATATATATATATGCCTGGTTAGGTAAACTGAATGCCCGGTTAGGTTAATTGAATGCCCAGTCAGGTCAACTGAATGCCCGATTAGGTTAATTAAATGGCCGGTTAGGTCAACTGAATGCCCGATTAGATTAATTGAATGCCCGGGTACGTTAATTGAATGCCCGGTTAGGTTAATTGTACACCCTTGACGATTGGTTAGGTTAAGTCATGATATTTTCGTTAAAGCAAAGAAAATATCACGACTTAACCTAACCAATCGTCAAGGGCGTACAGATGACCTAACCTGGCATTCAATGAACCTAACCGGGTATTCAATAATTTTACCATAGGTTTCGTAATGATCTTGATGACGTCATTTAATGTTTTAAAGTTAATTATTTAATTTATTAACACCCACGTGCACAACCTCGGGACCTAATCAATATGTGTGTGAAGTTTCATGTTTGTAACTGCTTCCATTTTGGAGTTATGGCTGATGGCTGGAACACACACACACACACACACACACACACACACACACACACGCGTCTTTTTATTGTTATTATTATTATAGATAAACAATAGACTGGTACAAATTTATAACCGAAAGACTTCCGAAAATCAACAATTTTTTATAAAGAAAAGGGGAAAATTGGTTTTGTAGGCCTAGGGGTTCCGAAATTTTCATAAAATGGAAAATAATTGCTATTTTCTTACTTACAGCGACAGGCATAATGATATTAGGATACCTAATAGAAATTTTGTAATATTTTAAAGTCGGGAAAATAAATAATTTTCTAAAAATGATCTTCAACTATAAAAGCGCATCTAATCAGATAACTTAATTAACGTATTTCTATGACAACAAAAAATAGAATGATATATCAATATCCTATCAAATTGTTTGTGTATACGTAAAATTATTTGTACAAAAGCCACAGTAATAAAACGCACAAAGTCACGGTAAATAATTTTGAGTGTGGCTCGTTTAACTTTAAACTCGTGTTTATTTAAATTGCCCGTTTTAATTATGTAATTTTTTGTATTGAATCGATAAAGAAATCTTTTGTGAATCGAAAAATGTTAAAATTATAACAAATATCAAAATATTTTGTATAAAAATCATTGAATTTTAAAAATGCATGTTTGTTTTTGTTTTTGCAAAAAGTTCTTTATGAATTTTTAACATATATACTTTTTTTAAATTGAATCGATAAATAAATCTTTTGTGAATCGAATGATATTAAATGTTTAGTAAATATTGACTTATTTTGTGCCAAAATTATGATTAAAAATGAAAAATTAAAAAAATGCGTGTCCAGGCATGGGAAGAACTGTACCCCTAAAAGGGGGGAAGGAATTATGTTAGGGAATTTTTTTTTATATAAGGCTTCATTTCTGAAATAGTATATTAGATTTATTATTTTTATCTAATGAAAACATTAATATTAATTTTAATTCTGATGCATTGCCTGCCATAATAGTAATATCACGAAATTTGAAAAATTATGTCGTATATTCATAATTCTATATTATATTGATAGATTAACTAAATATCCGCATCCGCATCAGCAGATATTGAAATTAAAGATCCGCATCCGCATCCGCAGATGTTGAAAAACTGACATCCGGTCCACAACTAAATTATATAGTCAGTGTAATGGTTAGCGTCGCTGACTACGAATCCATCTGCCCCGGGATCGAGACCGGGTGACGGCAGGCAGCGCGCAGCAAAACCCAGCTTTTCATCCTTTCACACAATAACAAAATTGGTTGGTAGATAAATGTGTACCCGTGGTAGCATAGTGGTTAAGACGCTGGGCTGCAGGTGGGGCGTGGTTCAGATTCCACGTTAAACTGTAGGTCTAAGGTGGAGTAACAAGCTTGACCTTCGTCAGAATAAACAATTCGGCGGAAGCAAAACTAATATATATATATATATATTTTAACTGCAAACAACACACAGTATAATTAATGTAAAGAACGACGCTTGTGTAGAAGAACGTTCCGCACAAGATGAGGTGGAAGAACGAACAAATGAAAAATGAGGTTACCACCCGGGAATCGAACCCGGGATCTTCCGATTGCCGGTCAGATATGCTATCCACTATCCCAGGTTCGATTCCCAGGTGGTAACCTCAATTTTCATTTGTTCGTTCTTCCACCTCATCTTGTGCGGAACGTTCTTCTACACAAGCGTCGTTCTTTACATTAATTATACTGTGTGTTGTTTGCAGTTAAAATGTATATATAGGTACGGCATGCGAAGCTGCCCCCTCAGGGCATTGGTTTCTGCTCGTATGTAGGAGAATTACGACATTTGATTAATCGAGGCCCATTGTGTAGTGGATAGCATATCTGACCGGCAATCGGAAGATCCCGGGTTCGATTCCCGGATGGTAACCTCATTTTTCATTTGTTCGTTCTTCCACCTCATCTTGTGCGGAACGTTCTTCTACACAAGCGTCGTTCTTTACTTATATATAATATATATATATATATATATATAGCGGAGATCAGCGAAGTTAAGCGACATTGGGTCTGGGTAGTAGTTGGATGGGAGACCGTTCTCTTCGCCCAGATCGTGTAGCGACCCGTGGTTCGGATCCCACGTAAAGCTGTATGTCCCCTCCGTCATATGACCTTAGATGTTGCGAAGAAAGTTAAACAACCTCAATTAAAAAAAAAATATATATATATTAACTAAACGTTTAAAGCTTTGCAAAGCAGTCGGAAAGAATGTAAACTTATATTTTTAGTGTGAATAAAAATTCACTTTGTATCTCGGAATAAATTTTCACGGCAAATAGGAACTCATCGATGAAGCCAGAAAGCAAAGTTGCCTCATTGCTTTTTGTATGAATAAGGAAGTTCGCTTTGCAAGTGCAATATATTAAAGGTTTTTGACAGATACTGCTCTATAAATGTAGGAAATGGTATCGCGCTACAAAATATTGGGTAAATGAGAGTAGTATAGCCGCAAAAGGGGAGAGTGCAGGAATGTTGCAGGTTATTATGTAATGTTGCAAAGGGGGGCGGGGGTTGTTGCAAAGGGGGGTTGTTGCAAAGGGGGTTGTTGCAAAGGGGGGTGGGGGGGGAAACTTGGAGGCGGCGTTATCCCCCAAGAGAAAGAAAGGAGGAGAGGTGTTCACCTGGCAGGAGCCAAGTGCACATTAAGACTTCCAGCCGAGTTGGCGTTGTTTTATAGGCTCCTAATCAGCCAGTTGGCGTAAATGGCTTGAGTTGCCAGATACCGCGATACCATTGTATACATTATTATAGACTCTTAATCAGCCAGTTGGCTGGTTGTCAGATACCTCTTTTTAGCAGTATTATTGCATACATTATTATTATATACGCCTAATCAGCCAGTTGGCTGAGTTGCCAGATAGCGCCATGTATTCCATTGTATACACTATTATAGACTCCTAATCAGCCAGTTGGCTGGTTGTCAGATACCTCTTTTTAGCAGTATTATTGCATACATTATTATTATAGACTCCTAATCAGCCAGTTGGCTGGTTGTCAGATACCTCTTTTTAGCAGTATTATTGCATACATTATTATATACGCCTAATCAGCCAGTTGGCTGAGTTGCCAGATAGCTCCATGTATTCCGAAGACAGAGTTGCCAGATACCATTGTATACACTATTATAGACTCCTAATCAGCCAGTTGGCTTAGAAGGCTTAAATATTGCCAGATACCTGTTGTATACAGAATACCGGTAGTAGAAGGCATAACAATAAACAACATTGCATCATTCTTTTTATTATAAATATATAGAAAATAAATATACATTTGAGGAATATGCGTATAACAGAAATATATACACACAATTATGGATATATATATATAATATATATATAAAATAAAATACACATTTCATATACATTTGAGGAATATGCGTATAACAGAAATATATATACACAATTATGGATATATATATAATAAAATAAAATATACATTTCATATACATTTCAATATGTACATAACAGAAATATATACACATAATTATATATAAAATAAATATACATTTCAAATAAATATACATTTCATATACATTTCAATATGTACATAACAGTACAGGAGAAATATACACACACACACACACACAATTATGGTGATATATAAAATAAAATATACATTTCATATACACTTCAATATGTACATAACAGTACAGGAGAAATATCAAGCAAAATTATATATATATATATATATATATATATATAAACACAAATCAATAGAAATATGCGTATAATCGTCAAGCAAAATATATATACAATTCACTTTTTTTTCAAAATACTAAAATCGGTCTTAATCGAGTTTACAATTACATCATTATTGCTCTGCATTACGCAGTCTATGCGGCTTAATAATATTTCACCGCTTAAAGTATAGGGAAACCTGTATTCGATATGAATGGCTTCATATCGTTCAGTACTATTTTTGTCCCCACTTTACAACCGGTTGGCAAGTCATCTTTAAATACGTCTAGAATACAATCAAAAGCACGCACAAGAGTTCATCGTTAGCAACATTATTAAACACAAGTTTATAAGAATGCTTTTCCAATCGAGGGTTTATTTCTACCGACTCGAGCTTTTCAATCGTGAACTCTTCACTCAACATAGCGGCAATTGAAATAATCTTCTAAATCGTTACGACAACTGCGCGTTATATAAAGAAATAGTTCTTCAGGGTGAACGGTGTAGGTGAGCTCAGCCTTGTACCGATCAATTGCTTTGTACCAAAGTTCATGGTATTTCAAAGAGTCTAAACTTTTTAAATAAACATCCAGCACTAGACCATTCTCACCAGTCCTACACTCGGTAAACCCATCGAGCAGAGCAGTGTATGCGTATTCAAGAACTGTATCAAAATAAAGCATATCCGTAACACGCGCGTCTAATATAGGTTTCAGTTTACGGAATCCGACGATTTCAAACATTCTGTCGAGGATGAAACGGTTTCGCGTAGGAATAAGAGCGTTATTATCAGAAGCATTCTTCCACATCAGCCTTATATCAATGCATGGCCGATCGTTATTTATACACAACGTACATACAACGGCGTATGAGGGCGCGTCACTAATCTGCTCTCTTCTTGTACCTACGTTAGCAGGTATTTTATAACGATCTTCACAACTTATCAACTATCACAAAGATTCTATTCATCTCCTCGATACTTAAATAAACCCGTTTGTTTGTCGGTCTACATTCCGTTTCCAGTACATAGCTAATGGTACCGGAATTACGCCTGAACACGCGCAACGATTTCGCCACGGACACATCGTACGAGGCGTTGAGAATGCTGCTCAAAGGAAGTTCCATCGTATTCGAGGAGCGCACGTCTACTCGGTAAAGCTCTGAGATAACTATGAGCCGTGTGAGGCACAGACAGGAACGGTTCGACGGGCGGCTGACTCGATGATACGTGAATGGGCATGTTCGTACGACTCGAATTGTTGCACATATTTGTTTTTTCCGTTTCGTCACTACCAGCATACGCACTTTGGATAAGAACTAGGCGCTAATCATCTCCACACTCCGGCGCACTATTTGAGAGGAACATATGCTCATATTTTTTCCTTTCTAACCATCAAACGATCTCGTCTCTAAAATCTGTTAAAACTCACGCATGGCACTACCACAAACCTCACTATGAACCTCATCATGATATACGTTAATATAGTGATAAAAACACCTAAGATTGTCCATGATCACGAGATTCACATTTTCAGACGTAGGGTATGAGTAATCGACATGTGTAGCATGACGTAATACCGCTTGTCACACCACCCATCCACAAGGCTCATTATCCATACCTGCTGCTTCTCTTCTGCACGCGTTTGTTTCTTTTACTTCACGGTGTATGTGAGACTTTATAAAGTTTAGCCCTGCAGCATACTTCAGCACATCGTCTGTGCAACGAAAGCCTTCAACAGTCTCACCAGAACATCCGTAGAGTATTTGGTACATCTTGGAACTTCGCACAATCCAATGTGGCTTTTAAAAAGGCATAGGAGGGGAATAGGAAGTTTTTCGGTATCCACCACATCCACACTTTACTGAATACCATTTCATAAACGTTGTGCAAGCAATATAAAGGTAGCCATTTCAATATACGTCTGATCTGAATACACGTCTGATCTCTCGGGCTTACTGCGGTCGACTGACCACGCAGGGACTCCCAGATAGTAGCATGACTCACGCAGTGGGCGGAGCTTAGAACTTTCACCTACACACACACAACCACACACACACACACACACACACACACACACAAAGAAAGTGAAACGCTATTTGATTTATTGAGATATTCATATATTTACAAATACGATTCGAGATATTCAGTATATATATATATATATATATATATATATATATAACTTGAATATCTCGAATCGTATTTGTAAATATATGAATATCTCAATAAATCAAATAGCGTTTCACTTTCTCCTTTGTGTGTGTGTGTGTGTGTGTGTGTGTGTGTGTGTGTGTGTGTAGGTGAAAGTTCTAAGCTCCGCCCACTGCGTGAGTCATGCTACTATCTGGGAGTCCCTGCGTGGTCAGTCGACCGCAGTAAGCCCGAGAGATCAGACGTGTATTCAGATCAGACGTATATTGAAATGGCTACCTTTAATATTGCTTGCACAACGTTTATGAAATGGTATTCAGTAAAGTGTGAGGATGTGGTGGATACCGAAAAACTTCCTATTCCCCCCTCCTATGCCTCTTTTAAAGCCACATTGGATTGTGCGAAGTTCCAAGATGTACAATACTCTACGGATGTTCTGGTGAGACTGTTGAAGGCTTTCGTTGCACAGACGATGTGCTGAAGTATGCTGCAGGGCTAAACTTTATAAAGTCTCACATACACCGTGAAGTAAAAGACAACGCGTGCAGAAGAGAAGCAGCAGGTATGGATAATGAGCCTTGTGGATGGGTGGTGTGACAAGCGGTATTACGTCATGCTACACCATGTCGATTACTCATACCCTACGTCTGAAAATGTGAATCTCGTGATCATGGACAATCTTAGGTGTTTTTATCACTATATTAACGTATATCATGATGAGGTTCATAGTGAGGTTGTGGCTAGTGCCATGCGTGAGTTTTTAACAGATTTTAGAGACGAGTATCGTTTGATGGGTAGAAAGGAAAAATGAGCATATGTTCCTCTCAAATAGTGCGCCGGAGTGTGGAGATGATTAGCGCCTAGTTCTTATCCAAAGTGCGTATGCTGGTAGTGACGAAACGGAAAAACAAATATGTGCAACAATTCGAGTCGTACGAACATGCCCATTCACGTATCATCGAGTCAGCCGCCCGTCGAACCGTTCCTGTCTGTGCCTCACACGGCTCATAGTTATCTCAGAGCTTTACCGAGTAGACGTGCGCTCCTCGAATACGATGGAACTTCCTTTGAGCAGCATTCTCAACGCCTCGTACGATGTGTCCGTGGCGAAATCGTTGCGCGTGTTCAGGCGTAATTCCGGTACCATTAGCTATGTACTGGAAACGGAATGTAGACCGACAAACAAACGGGTTTATTTAAGTATCGAGGAGATGAATAGAATCTTTGTGATAGTTGATAAGTGGTGTGAAGATCGTTATAAAATACCTGCTAACGTAGGTACAAGAAGAGAGCAGATTAGTGACGCGCCCTCATACGCCGTTGTATGTACGTTGTGTATAAATAACGATCGGCCATGCATTGATATAAGGCTGATGTGGAAGAATGCTTCTGATAATAACGCTCTTATTCCTACGCGAAACCGTTTCATCCTCGACAGAATGTTTGAAATCGTCGGATTCCGTAAACTGAAACCTATATTAGACGCGCGTGTTACGGATATGCTTTATTTTGATACAGTTCTTGAATACGCATACACTGCTCTGCTCGATGGGTTTACCGAGTGTAGGACTGGTGAGAATGGTCTAGTGCTGGATGTTTATTTAAAAAGTTTAGACTCTTTGAAATACCATGAACTTTGGTACAAAGCAATTGATCGGTACAAGGCTGAGCTCACCTACACCGTTCACCCTGAAGAACTATTTCTTTATATAACGCGCAGTTGTCGTAACGATTTAGAAGATTATTTCAATTGCCGCTATGTTGAGTGAAGAGTTCACGATTGAAAAGCTCGAGTCGGTAGAAATAAACCCTCGATTGGAAAAGCATTCTTATAAACTTGTGTTTAATAATGTTGCTAACGATGAACTCTTTGTGCGTGCTTTTGATTGTATTCTAGACGTATTTAAAGATGACTTGCCAACCGGTTGTAAAGTGGGGACAAAAATAGTACTGAACGATATGAAAGCCATTCATATCGAATACAGGTTTCCCTATACTTTAAGCGGTGAAATATTATTAAGCCGCATAGACTGCGTAATGCAGAGCAATAATGATGTAATTGTAAACTCGATTAAGACCGATTTTAGTATTTTGAAAAAAAAGTGAATTGTATATATATATTTTGCTTGACGATTTACGCATATTTCTATTGATTTGTGTTTATATATATATATATATATATTATATATATATTTTGCTTGATATTTCTCCTGTACTGTTATGTACATATTGAAGTGTATATGAAATGTATATTTTATTTTATATATCACCATAATTGTGTGTGTGTGTGTGTGTATATTTCTCCTGTACTGTTATGTACATATTGAAATGTATATGAAATGTATATTTATTTGAAATGTTATTTATTTTATATATAATTATGTGTATATATTTCTGTTATGTACATATTGAAATGTATATGAAATGTATATTTTATTTATATATATATATATCCATAATTGTGTATATATATTTCTGTTATACGCATATTCCTCAAATGTATATGAAATGTGTATTTTATTTTATATATATATAATATATATATCATAATTGTGTGTATATATTTCTGTTATACGCATATTCCTCAAATGTATATTTATTTTCTATATATTTATAATAAAAGAATGATGCAATGTTGTTTATTGTTATGCCTTCTACTACCGGTATTCTGTATACAACAGGTATCTGGCAATATTTAAGCCTTCTAAGCCAACTGGCTGATTAGGAGTCTATAATAGTGTATACAATGGTATCTGGCAACTCTG
Organism: Bathynomus jamesi; assembly: GCA_023014485.1. NCBI lineage: Eukaryota > Metazoa > Arthropoda > Malacostraca > Isopoda > Cirolanidae > Bathynomus > Bathynomus jamesi. The sequence continues at coordinate 589,471 of JAJOZX010002736.1, forward strand.
TCTTCGGAATACATGGAGCTATCTGGCAACTCAGCCAACTGGCTGATTAGGCGTATATAATAATAATGTATGCAATAATACTGCTAAAAAGAGGTATCTGACAACCAGCCAACTGGCTGATTAGGAGTCTATAATAATAATGTATGCAATAATACTGCTAAAAAGAGGTATCTGACAACCAGCCAACTGGCTGATTAGGAGTCTATAATAGTGTATACAATGGAATACATGGCGCTATCTGGCAACTCAGCCAACTGGCTGATTAGGCGTATATAATAATAATGTATGCAATAATACTGCTAAAAAGAGGTATCTGACAACCAGCCAACTGGCTGATTAAGAGTCTATAATAATGTATACAATGGTATCGCGGTATCTGGCAACTCAAGCCATTTACGCCAACTGGCTGATTAGGAGCCTATAAAACAACGCCAACTCGGCTGGAAGTCTTAATGTGCACTTGGCTCCTGCCAGGTGAACACCTCTCCTCCTTTCTTTCTCTTGGGGGATAACGCCGCCTCCAAGTTTCCCCCCCACCCCCCTTTGCAACAACCCCTTTGCAACAACCCCCCTTTGCAACAACCCCCGCCCCCCTTTGCAACATTACATAATAACCTGCAACATTCCTGCACTCTCCCCTTTTGCGGCTATACTACTCTCATTTACCCAATATTTTGTAGCGCGATACCATTTCCTACATTTATAGAGCAGTATCTGTCAAAAACCTTTAATATATTGCACTTGCAAAGCGAACTTCCTTATTCATACAAAAAGCAATGAGGCAACTTTGCTTTCTGGCTTCATCGATGAGTTCCTATTTGCCGTGAAAATTTATTCCGAGATACAAAGTGAATTTTTATTCACACTAAAATATAAGTTTACATTCTTTCCGACTGCTTTGCAAAGCTTTAAACGTTTAGTTAATATTATATATATTTTTTTTTAATTGAGGTTGTTTAACTTTCTTCGCAACATCTAAGGTCATATGACGGAGGGGACATACAGCTTTACGTGGGATCCGAACCACGGGTCGCTACACGATCTGGGCGAAGAGACGGTCTCCCATCCAACTACTACCCAGACCCAATGTCGCTTAACTTCGCTGATCTCCGCTATATATATATATATATATATATATATATATAAGTAAAGAACGACGCTTGTGTAGAAGAACGTTCCGCACAAGATGAGGTGGAAGAACGAACAAATGAAAAATGAGGTTACCATCCGGGAATCGAACCCGGATCTTCCGATTGCCGGTCAGATATGCTATCCACTACACAATGGGCCTCGATTAATCAAATGTCGTAATTCTCCTACATACGAGCAGAAACCAATGCCCTGAGGGGGCAGCTTCGCATGCCGTACCTATATATACATTTTAACTGCAAACAACACACAGTATAATTAATGTAAAGAACGACGCTTGTGTAGAAGAACGTTCCGCACAAGATGAGGTGGAAGAACGAACAAATGAAAATTGAGGTTACCACCTGGGAATCGAACCTGGGATAGTGGATAGCATATCTGACCGGCAATCGGAAGATCCCGGGTTCGATTCCCGGGTGGTAACCTCATTTTTCATTTGTTCGTTCTTCCACCTCATCTTGTGCGGAACGTTCTTCTACACAAGCGTCGTTCTTTACATTAATTATACTGTGTGTTGTTTGCAGTTAAAATATATAATATATATATTAGTTTTGCTTCCGCCGAATTGTTTATTCTGACGAAGGTCAAGCTTGTTACTCCACCTTAGACCTACAGTTTAACGTGGAATCTGAACCACGCCCCACCTGCAGCCGCGTCTTAACCACTATGCTACCACGGGTACACATTTATCTACCAACCAATTTTGTTATTGTGTGAAAGGATGAAAAGCTGGGTTTTGCTGCGCGCTGCCTGCCGTCACCCGGTCTCGATCCCGGGGCAGATGGATTCGTAGTCAGCGACGCTAACCATTACACTGACTATATAATTTAGTTGTGGACCGGATGTCAGTTTTTCAACATCTGCGGATGCGGATGCGGATCTTTAATTTCAATATCTGCTGATGCGGATGCGGATATTTAGTTAATCTATCAATATAATATAGAATTATGAATATACGACATAATTTTTCAAATTTCGTGATATTACTATTATGGCAGGCAATGCATCAGAATTAAAATTAATATTAATGTTTTCATTAAGATAAAAATAATAAATCTAATATACTATTTCAGAAATGAAGCCTTATATAAAAAAAAATTCCTAACATAATTCCTTCCCCCCTTTTAGGGGTACAGTTCTTCCCATGCCTGGACACGCATTTTTTTAATTTTTCATTTTTAATCATAATTTTGGCACAAAATAATCAATATTTACTAAACATTTAATATCATTCGATCACAAAAGATTTATTTATCGATTCAATTTAAAAAAGTATATATGTTAAAAATTCATAAAGAACTTTTTGCAAAAACCAAAAACCAAACATGCATTTTTAAAATTCAATGATTTTTATACAAAATATTTTGATATTTGTTATAATTTTAACATTTTTCGATTCACAAAAGATTTCTTTATCGATTCAATACAAAAAATTACATAATTAAAACGGGCAATTTAAATAAACACGAGTTTAAAGTTAAACGAGCCACACTCAAAATTATTTACCGTGACTTTTGTGCGTTTTATTACTGTGGCTTTTTGTACAAATAATTTTACGTATACACAAACAATTTGATAGGATATTGATATATCATTCTATTTTTTTGTTGTCATAGAAATACGTTAATTAAGTTATCTGATTAGATGCGCTTTTATAGTTGAAGATCATTTTTAGAAAATTATTTTATTTTCCCGACTTTAAAATATTACAAAATTTCTATTAGGTATCCTAATATCATTATGCCTGTCGCTGTAAGTAAGAAAATAGCAATTATTTTCCATTTTATGAAAATTTCGGAACCCCTAGGCCTACAAAACCAATTTTCCCCTTTTCTTTATAAAAAATTGTTGATTTTCGGAAGTCTTTCGGTTATAAATTTGTACCAGTCTATTGTTTATCTATAAAATAATAACAATAAAAAGACGCGTGTGTGTGTGTGTGTGTGTGTGTGTGTGTGTGTGTGTTCCAGCCATCAGCCATAACTCCAAAATGGAAGCAGTTACAAACATGAAACTTCACACACATATTGATTAGGTCCCGAGGTTGTGCACGTGGGTGTTAATAAATTAAATAATTAACTTTAAAACATTAAATGACGTCATCAAGATCATTACGAAACCTATGGTAAAATTATTGAATACCCGGTTAGGTTCATTGAATGCCAGGTTAGTCATCTGTACGCCCTTGACGATTGGTTAGGTTAAGTCGTGATATTTTCTTTGACTTTAACGAAAATATCATGACTTAACCTAACCAATCGTCAAGGGTGTACAATTAACCTAACCGGGCATTCAATTAACGTACCCGGGCATTCAATTAATCTAATCGGGCATTCAGTTGACCTAACCGCCGCCATTTAATTAACCTAATCGGGCATTCAGTTGACCTGACTGGGCATTCAATTAACCTAACCGGGCATTCAGTTTACCTAACCAGGCATATATATATATATATATATAGCGTTCAACATCCAACCCGGCAACGCCGGGTCGCTCCGCTAGTTTCTCAAGAGTTTCAGCCAGAGAAAATTCAATGAAACAAGTTTCATTCAATTTTCTGTGTTACCAGGTATTTATATTTTGACGTTTTATATGTGTTTGTTCATTAATAATTAATACTTTACATGAAATGTGCATGACTGGGCCTTATAAGCTACTTTATAAGCTAATTTAATTGTAAATTGCATAATTTATTAGAGGTAATATCCGCATAACATCCGCAGCCAGAAGTGCGGATGTTAAAAATGATGCGGATATCCGGTCAACCACTAATATATATACAGAGAGAGAGAGAGAGAGAGAGATATGGTCGTAAAACACTTCATCACTGTTAGGTTACAACAGGTATCAATGTTAGGTTACAACGAGAAACGATATTTTCTTTAATGAACGTTACATTTGGACTGGCGACGAAAATGGTTCCTTCGGATACCAAGCGCCACCTTAATTTCGTAGTGGTCCAGAATCAAATGTCAGACTCGTAAAATTTTCCCACACGCCACCATAGACGAGTTCCAAAAGCCTTCAGACCAAAAGCCATTAAAAGTTCTTCTGTCCCAGTCATATAAAAGCAGAGAATAAAGGCGACAGTTATCAAGCCAAATCACTCAAGTCTAATGTCCTCAGGATTTGCCAGTTAAAGTACTGGGTGATCCAGATAAATGGGACCCATAAAAAAAAGCCAAATATTCTTAATATTTAATTCCTTTCATAAAAACTATATATCATTCGAAAGAGTAGAGTTACAAGTTTATTATGAAATATTTATTTTTTTAAAATGACTCCTTTCAAATGTGCTCCATTAGTTGCCAAGCATTCCAGTGTTCTCGCTTGTAAGTTCTGCATCACTTTTGCAAGAGTGTGCGGTGGTATGGCCTGTATCTCATTTGTGATGGCGGCCTTCAATTCTTGCAAGGTCGTTGGGTTATTTCTGTAGACCCTACTCTTTAAATATCCCCAGAGATAATAATCTAAGGGAGAAAATCCGGAGACCTTGCGGGCCATTCAACGTCTCCAAATCTGAGATTAACTCGCTGGAAACGTTTGACGCAAAACTGCCATGCAGTTCCTCGTGGTATGGCAGGTAGCTCCGTCTTGTTGGAACCAGTGGTTTTCTAGACAAAGATCTCTTAATTTAGGAATAAGGAAATCGGTCAACATTTTTTCGTAGCGATCACCATTTAGTGACCGTGTTTCCGGTGGAATCCTCGAAAAAGTACAGGCCCTATGATCTGAGATGCAGTAAGACCACACCAAACAGTTACACGCTGACTATGCAACGGGACTTCGGTAATATTCAATGGATTTTCTGTTGCCCAGAAGAAACAATTTTGTTTGTTTACAGTTCCATTCAAGTGAAAATGGGCTTCGTCTGACATAATCAAAGTTGCTAGAAAATTGGCGGTGTCATTTACCTTCTGTTGGATTCCATTGACAGAATTGTCGTCTTCGTGCGAAATCTCCATCGTTTTAGTTTTGCACTGTTTGAATTTTATATGGAAAGAGCATTAAATTTTGCTTGAATATACGTGGTGTTGTTCCATATCCAACTCCTAACAGCTGAGAAGCACGTCTGATGCTTATGTTAGGATTATCCTGTACAATTTCATGAGTTCTGTTAATGATCTCGTCTATCCTTGCTGTGCGCACTCTTCCAGTTGGTTTTCTTTTTCCAATGCTGCCAGTTAGGGAAAAATTTCTGACACACCGACGGATTACTTCTTGGAAGGTGATTTTGACATCTGAAAATTTGTCTTGAAAGATCTTTGAGCTGAAACTACACTTCTTCCATCCTCATAATATTGTTCAGTTATGAAACGCAGCTGTTCCACAGTCCATGCAGTCATCTTGAAGGGTTAGTTTTAACTAACACTTTTATTTTGTTTTGTATCTTATCTTGTCTTGTATTGTCAAAACCTGTACAATCCTGTACAAACTTGTAACTATCCTCTTTCGAATGATGCGTATGATTTTATAAAAGGACGTATACTTTAAGAGTTACAGGGGTTTCTTTTGGGTCCCATTTCTCTGGATCACCCTTTATTAAACAGCCTTCCTCCATTCGTCTTGCGGGAAGCACCTCTCGGTTATAGGTATATCACTAGCGGAGCGACCCGGCGTTGCCGAGTTGGATGTTGAACGCTATATATATATATGCCCGGTTAGGTACACTGAATGCCAGGTTAGGTTAATTGAATGCCCAGTCAGGTCAACTGAATGCCCGATTAGGTTAATTAAATGGCCGGTTAGGTCAACTGAATGCCCGATTAGATTAATTGAATGCCCGGGTACGTTAATTGAATGCCCGGTTAGGTTAATTGTACACCCTTGACGATTGGTTAGGTTAAGTCATGATATTTTCGTTGAAGCCAAGAAAATATCACGACTTAACCTAACCAATCGTCAAGGGCGTACAGATGACCTAACCTGGCATTCAATGAACCTAACCGGGTATTCAATAATTTTACCATAGGTTTCGTAATGATCTTGATGACGTCATTTAATGTTTTAAAAGTTAATTATTTAATTTATTAACACCCACGTGCACAACCTCGGGACCTAATCAATATGTGTGTGAAGTTTCATGTTTTGTAACTGCTTCCATTTTGGAGTTATGGCTGATGGCTGGAACACACACCACACACACACACACACACACACACACACGTCTTTTTATTATTATTATTATTATTATTATTATTATTATATAGATAAACAATAGACTGGTACAAATTTATAACCGAAAGACTTCCGAAAATCAACAATTTTTTATAAAGAAAAGGGGAAAATTGGTTTTGTAGGCCTAGGGGGTCCGAAATTTTCATGAAATGGAAAATAAATGCTATTTTCTTACAGCGACAGGCATAATGATATTAGGATACCTAATAGAAATTTTGTAATATTTTAAAGTCGGGAAAATAAATAATTTTCTAAAAATGATCTTCAACTATAAAAGCGCATATAATCAGATAACTTAATTAACGTATTTCTATGACAACAAAAAATAGAATGATAAATCAATATCCTATCAAATTGTTTGTGTATACGTAAAATTATTTGTACAAAAGCCAGTAATAAAACGCACAAAAGTCACGGTAAATAATTTCGTGTGGCTCATTTAACTTTAAACTCGTGTTTATTTAAATTGCCCGTTTTAATTATGTAATTTTTTGTATTGAATCGATAAAGAAATCTTTTGTGAATCGAAAAATGTTAAAATTATAACAAATATCAAAAATATTTTGTATAAAAATCATTGAATTTTAAAATGCATGTTTGTTTTAGTTTTTTGCAGAGTTCTTTATGAATTTTAAAAAATTATACTTTTTAAATTGAATCGATAAATAAATCTTTTGTGAATCGAATGATATTAAATGTTTAGTAAATATTGACTTATTTTGTGCCAAAAATTATGTATAAAAATGAAAAATTAAAAAATGTGTGTACAGGCATGGGAAGAACTGTACCCCTAAAAGCGGGGAAGGATTATCTTGGGAATTTTTTTTTAGCATTGGCACTGCACAATAAAAAGACGCATCGAATGGTGAAAACCGCATTGTTTCTACACCAATTGTAGCGACCCTGTAGGTGTTGCGCAAAAAAACTGTTACATATATACAGGGTGGGGCACGGGAATCAAGTGTTTTTTGAATAGCTAGTAATCGGCCATTAGGAATGGGAGGGGCGTGCGGTAGGTAGCATTCCATTCCTGGGTTCATAGCATTTAACTTTAACTAACACTCACCTTTATCTTTCAGGTGCCATCATGGGCAGTGGACGTTAGAACACCGCATGTTCGCGTATGATCATTTTGTTAGGAGTGGCGAGTCAGTGACCAGTTTCAGCGTGCGTTTCGCCGCAGATTCAACATTCATCGAAATGATCCGTTCCCGCTCGTGACACAATCTTACGTTGGGTTACAATCTTCGAACAGGAGGCTCAATAATGAAAACAAAACCGAAGGGGCCGCAACGCACTGTGCGTACTCCAGAGAACGTTGAAAGGGTCAGACAAGCGATGTTGCAAAGCCCGCCGCTCTGCTCGGAGACATTCAGCTGCACTCGGAATCAGCAATCGTACTGTTAGACGGATTTTGCATGAAGAATTACATTTTCACCCATACAAAGTTAGCGATGGTGCAGGAATTGAATGTAAACGATTGCCCCCAACGACTGAATTTTGCACAGGAAATGCTTGCACTTTATGAGCAGAATGAAAACATGATGGTGGTAATGAGTGATGAAGCCCATTTCCCCAACCTTAATGGGCCGTCAACAATCA